>JAVCKT010032981.1:0-14892 GCA_032273925.1 Rhynchotus rufescens
CCGTGGCCTCATGGTACATCATGTGCAATGTGTTAAAGGACTAAGAAAACAGAAAGTACAGACAAGTTTACATACTCATCATTGTTTCTAACTCTATCCTGAAGACACTGCTCTTACGTTTATTTTATGCTCAAAAACAGATACATCAAAATGTACTGTGATAGATATAAAATTAGTCAAATGTGCCAACATTTGGGAAGAGTGTAATTATATTAACACAATTAGAATATTTACTAGGAAGGAAGGAGAGGGAGAAAACATCCATAAACAGACAATGATACAATTCTTGATCTGCCTGTATAGTTTTATAGGCAGGTTATTATGGCAATAATGAGAAGCAGTCTTGTCCTTAAGTTGAACTGAAACTTGCTTTTGGTCATAATGCTGATCTTTGTCTTTCTTGTCTAACCTAAAAACTAGAGTGATATCAAATTTTTCATACGCAAGTGCCAGAGGGAAACTGAATTTGTAAAACTTAGTATAATAATAGCCCCTACACAAGTAGCCACCTACTGCTACTCAAGAAAACAGAATCTTGTGAACACATCCAATACCGCTTATAAGGACACACATATAAAAAACACCCTGAATTTTACTTCAAGATAAACAATTTAAACATTAGCAGGACACTCTGGCTGATTACCAATCACACAATTACAAAACTCTCATATATAACATTTAACTAGAACTAGTAAACAAAGCATAACTGAAGATCTTTTTTTTTGTTCTATTCTCAATCTTCTTGCCGAGATACAAAGTGGTATTAGATATGCATAAAGGAAGACTCATATATGAATTTTTTAGAAAAAAGGAAGATTAATATAGATGCTAGTCATGTTTCAAAATGCTACTAAGGGACATATATGATTCTGTGTCAGATAAATTGTTTTTCCATTTTTAACTTAAATATCTTCTGAAGTATTCACAAAAATACTTTCAGCGAGCAAGTATAAACTAAGGCCTGGTAGCATCAAGTTGTAAAGTCATTTGGCTAGGAGCCAAATGAACAAAAGCTTTATCTAATTTCTAGCAAAGTTTTACCTGATGATGAACTGCACATTCTGTTAGACATTCTATCTAATCTTAAATATCAGTATGGATTAAACTTAACCAAATTGTTAACCAATAATTCTTTGTGCAGATACACATTTGTATTATAGTCTACTTCTGATTTTGATATGTTAATAAAGTTTCGGTTTGGTTCTTTAATTTTTAGCTCAAATTCACTGAAATTAAGCATTAAAAACACAAGGAAGAACAGGTAGGACAGGAAGACAGGAATTCTGGAGAAACTAACTATAGTTACTAGTCGCTAATTTGTAACAGGCCTGTGAAATGTGAATTTTCAAATATTACTGCATTGTCTTCATTTTCATTCTATTTGATTTTGTAACTTCAACTTCCTCTACATTACACTTAGTTGTAGAAAATACAAACCCAGACATCAAAAAGCTTTTTTTCAAAAGTTATATAAAAATAGATTTAGAATCAGCCTCAAAGAATCACCTAATCCATGCATATGTCTTAAAGCAGACTAAATATATTTATATTCTTGACAGATGTTTGCTCAAACTACTCTTGAAGACTTCCAGTAGTGTCTTCTAAAGCCATCTATTCTAACTGTATAGTTCCATGTATTGTCTATAGGCTTGTTTTGTAGTATGGATTTATAGCAGTTTATTGTCATTTCTAATTACACTGTTTTGCATATTCCAAGAACGAATTTCATCTTGTTTTTACCCTTACTTTATTCTTTTGTCTTTTATTCTCGTTCTCACACACACCTGAACATCTTCCAGTGTGCGCTGCCAGAATACTTAATGACACTTTCTTTCCATTAGTCAACTCAATAATGGAAGTACTGAATAGAATCCAACAATTCCATCCATCTTAAAAGGTAAGCACTGAATCTGCCCTTTTTCTTTTTCCTTTGTATCTCTCTCATCTTCAAAAAGTTTCCACTAACAGTTCAGAGTTTTTCAACAATGTGCATTAGGTTTTTCCTATATTAGTCAACAACACAGAGAGGTACTAGTGGATCTGCAGCACAAAACAGTTATGTGCTGAGCTTGGCATTCAAACCACATATTCAGGGCTGCATTATTTTTTCTTTTTTTTCTATTTTGGATTAACTCTGGTTTGACTGCATGGGCCAAATGTCCATTTACACTATGTGTGCTTCCGGAATAAACTTTTTGGTTAAGTTTCATCTGAAAATGATATAGTTTAGACTACTCTTTCTTCCTTCTGGTGAACAAAAGTAAAGTTGGCAGGGAGAGTTGCCTTGAAAGTACACATGAACTGACATCCTGTGTGTTCAAATATGATAAGCATGGTAGACATCCAAATATCCTTTATGTTGCTATTTCTGTAACCTGCAACGTTAGCCCATTTTAACTAGTAATAACTCTGACTGTGCTCAGTTCTTCACTCACAGTGGATCAATGTGCTAAAAAGAAAGATAGCAAAAGAGCATAAATTCATTCCTATCAGCATGGCCGGTTAGTGCTTCCCCTATGTGTTGAGAAGCAGACAAATACACTGAGAAACCCTTGAGAAACCTCATTAAAGAGGCAAAACCAGGGGAAGGAGCCTTGTAATGAAAGCAAACGATGCTTTCTTACTGCTTGTGACATCTCTGGAGAGTTGCATCTCTTCCTGCTTAGCTCTTTCCACTTTTATCCCTCCGTTTTCCTTTTCTACTTTTATATTTAGGCTTTAAAATCTTTCCATTTTATACATTCTTTCTTCTTGCACTTCATGCCAGTATTACACCACCTACCCCTTCTTCACTCTTGGAAAGCTGGGAGATTTTTTTCCCTCTCCCTTAGTATTTTTTTTTTTTTCCCCTCTCCCTGACATCTTGCCAACTAATTCTCTAAATATACTGAGGTCTTCTGATTTCCCTTCTCCCATTCTTAAGAATCATGGGCTCTCATGTCCTGTTCATGCTCATTCAAACTGCTTGCCACCCTCCATTTCTCAGTTGGTGCCTACAGAATCCATTACGACTCCCCAGACACCTTCCCTACTTGTTGCATCAAGCAACTGTCATCAACACACCCAAAAACTAATGAACAAATTTTACTGTATAGTGTGCCTTTCCCAAAGGAACCTGCAGGTGTTACAATTTCATATTATTCCCAAGTCACAAAAGGCCTCCTGGCTTAGTGATCTGTAGTAGATGATATCTCAAGAAGCCCCATGACCTTCTGCCCTTTCTTCAGAATTTATAAATTTGCAATAGACCTAATTTGTTCTCCATAATAGACCTCAGAAAGACCTAATTTGTTCTCCATAATAGACCTCAGAACAAACTTATCTACCCTTGCTATACCAAGGGACAACATACCACCTTTTCTCTTCTTGTTCATCCTTCCTATTTAAGCTACATCCTATTATAGTTATTCTAGCAAGTCACCGTTACCAATTAAACCATTGTCTTTATTTGCTATTAAGATTGTTATTGCCTCAAATTTACTCATTACATTTCCTACATTAATGGTTAGAAATGTAAAAAGTTTGGCAATCTTTTTGCCTTCCTATGATCCTTAAGACATTTTGTATTATATATTCTACAACTTCATTTTAAATATCTCATTAAAACATCCTAAAGCTAAGATTTATTTCAAGGAAGAAAGTGAAGAGTTGATAAAGCATGATGCTCAGTTAAATTACAAAGCAAAATATTTACCTCAGTCATCAGAATCAATCCTCTATTAAACACAACAAGAAGTCTGTCTTCATCCGATTCTAATAATATTCTGAAGGCACTAGGAAAAAAATCCAAATATTTAGTACTAAAAACTACTTATTACCTTTCATGTATCATACACTGCATTTTTGAAAATAATCACAGAAGATGACAAAATAAAATGTAATTGTTTTTTGCTTTTCTTGCTTTTTTATTTAAAAATGCCTCTGATGTAGTATCCTTTCTAAATAGCCTCTTATATAAGGTAATTTATACATAGACTCTAGTTAAGCATTATCCAAATAACATTAAAACCTGAGGAAAACAATGTACTTCAAAAGACAGAAGCTCCTGCTTCTCAAATAATGCATTTAAATAGAAGGTTCAGCGAAGCATATGCTTGGACTCATAAATGCATAAAAATATTTACATCAGAACATTTCATACACTATAGCAGAAAATAAAAGGATCAGCTAATAGCTAATTAAGCATTAAGCTCAAGAGAGCAATTCCTTCAGCACAATGGGGAAAATCAGGCTGCACTCTAGGATAGATAACCAGGTATAGCCCCTGAGAGGGGCATTTCTCCTTTTCATAAGAGCATTTTTGTCCATCAAAAGTAGCATTTAAACCTCTAATGCCTAGCCTATGCACACAGGCTATTTGCAGTTAGACACAGAATGAAGTACAAACAGAAGTAGAATTAGAAGTAAATTAAGAGTAAAATAAAGAGATCACCTGTGACAGACATACTACTAAGATATACTCAAAAAACTGAAGATATGATACTGAAAACTCTGTCCAACTGGTGTAATTTCTAAATAAAATTTCTGGTCAAGAATGAATGTCAACAACAGCAGATGAGATTGCTGGTTTGCCAAGCTAGACAAATCATGGTAAGCAGGGGTTGGAGAAGATAATTTTGACTTAAATGCTGAATTTGCAGGTTTGATTGATTTTAGCTTATGTCAGGGACTCTACTAATACTATTTTGTCACATTTTTTTCGAGTACTAACAAATACAACAACAAATTTTTTGCAACAAAATACAAGTTGCCAAAAAAATCTTGTTTTACAGTTGTTTGTTGTATAATATTTGCTTAGTTATATTACTTTTTAGATGATGAAACCTTCTAAAATAAATTATTTTCACAAAAGATAGACTTTGAAAAAAAAGTTATAATTTTATTGTTCTGTTTATTTCCAAATAAAAATATCCTCACAATTTTTTCAAAAAGAGTTTCAAATGAACAACGATACTGCTTTATGGTAATTAACATTCTAAAAAAATAGAGTTCTTATTCAAACAGGATTAGATTGCTATGTTACAACCTCTCTAGTAACATACCTTATTAAAGTAGTCCAACAAGACCGTCCATCCAAGCAACGCAAGTAACAGCTTATGGTTGTTTTCTTAAACTGCTTTATATCTTCTATCTCTTCCTCTCTCATGTCTGGTCTCTGAGCTACAAATAGCTGCATGAGGTTAAACAGTTCTTCTACTGCCTGCAATACATAAAAAATATTAAGTTTTTTTTTTCAAAGTTTAAATTTGTTATCTTTTCTATCTTCTGTATTAATTAATTTTGTAACTTTTGTATTAATTCTACCAAGCAATGCATGGAAGAAATTATATCTAGGTAACTTTAGAACTAAATATATTTTTTAGAAGTAAGTTTTGTAACAGTGTTATAAAATCTACATACAACATTTCAAATTAAAATAATTTAAATGATTCCTACAAGCTAGAAAAAAAAAAAAAAATCAAATGTAGAAGTGCTGGCTACTTCTTTTCCATCTACAATGTAGTTTACTTTAGCTTTTACTAATTTCTGTGTGGATTAGGGTATAAATTACCTGAGGATACAGAGATTTCAGAGGGGAGATGCAAACAAGGAAAGCAGCAGCACCATTTCCAGACAGCCAGAACATCAAACCAAGTTTAATGAGCTAAACTAGACAGAAGTTTAACCCAGAAGATCCCATACATCCTCCTAGTCTACCTAGGGAAGAAATCTCTATATTCTTTCTGCTTTTGCACATGCACAGGGGACCTGAGAACTTGGTGCCCTCAGTAATCACGCAAAACTGCATATTTGGCCTCACAAAAATTTTGTAACCTAGCTTTCTCAGCATTACACACAGAATATTTTAACTAGTATCTATTTTTCTACGGCAAGTGTCATAGCACCGTAGACATAGAACTCCCAGTGCCTTGCAGAAGATACAAAAGTGTTCCCAAACTGAACAACAGGCCATGCCCTGTTCAAAAAACTCAAAGCAAAGAGGAAACTAACTGGGAATTCCTGCGAGACTCTCTGTTAGAATGCTATGCACTTTCTGGAGACCACCACTAAGGGCTCCTTCCCTGGTCCTCTTATGTTGGTGGAGAGAGAGAGAGAGAAGAGGAGCAGAAACATCAACACATCCATCACCAAAAAATAATGGCCACACAAAAAGAGAAAAAAAATCGTAATATTCTCCCCTAAAGAACAGCAAATGCATCTATAAACACTCTAATCACTTATATATGAAATAAAATATCACATTTATATCACTGGATATATTAAACAAATCTTTTCATCTCTTATTAAAGACGGAAGTTCAGTAAGGGAGGAAATATGAAAAAAAACCCTCATTCTTCAGCATCAATCTACTTACTCCTGGGTACTGGCTGGCGTGCGGCGTGAGATTCTTGAAGGCCCACTGGATATTCTGGTGAGAAGCCAACTGCCTGGTGAACGCAGGGGACTGCTCACAGCAGAGGCGCAGGATGCCATAGTAGGCAGGGAGCATCCCACGGTTGAAGAGCACCACATCCTGATCATCATGGTCTGCAAGGATGTAATTGAAGGCAATGTTCTTGGTCACCACTGGATTCTGTACAATAAGGCGTACGTTCTCGGGACAGTCTACACACACGTTGTACCAAAAAGACAGCAAAGCCTGTTTATTGTGGTTGGTGGCTATTGCCGGCTCAGAAAGCTTAGGCTGGAAAAGATTCCATAAGTCCATGAAGTACGAGGAAAACATGAGTTTCTCAGTTTTTGAGATCAAACAGTATGTCATGAAACTGAAGTAGGGCACCAGTTTTGTAGTGCCATGAACAGCAGCATCAACGTACAGCTTAGCTCTTGAAAGAAGGCCAAGAAGCACATTGTAGACTTGATGAAGAACTACTGTAGTATCTGGGCTGAGGGGCAGATCACGTGTGGGGATGTGCAAGGAGCGGGTGGATCGGAACATCTGACGGAACGAATTGCTTGGAATAAGTGACACCAAGAGATAGGCTGCAGCTTCAAATAAAAACAAATTTGTTATACCATTGAAAGGGCACACATGCTTAACAGCCATTTAAACAGACGTTAAATTATACTGCATTTCCTTTAAAGACTTCAAAGCATTTTACAAAAGCTGGCAAGTATTACTGTATTTAGTATGGTGAGGATGAAAGCTAGCAAGTAAGGCTGAATAAAGCAGTTTAAAAGAAATCTTCAGGCTTCACTCAGGTTGCCTTACCATACATTTGTGCCTAATTCTTTGCTCTTCATTGTAACATGCTCCTTATTTGCTCTCTATTGTAATATGATACATCTAGTTGTGCACACACAATGCAAACTTTTTAAATTTACTTTTAGTGAATAAACTGTCTACTCATTCATCAAAACATCATTAGCTGTCAAAATCTCTACAGCTGCAAAGGTGTGCCTCTAGCTTCCGCAGGACTCTAAGCCCCTATGTCAAGAAGTTTAATATATTCTGTTACTGTGGAGTTCAGCTTATAAAGACACAGAGATATCACGGTGATCTTGCAATGACCTGGCAGTGGGATTCCTGTCAGAACAAACTAGGGAGCCAAGACATCCTGTATTTGGGAAGAAGAACAGGCTTCCCCTGGATCTGCAAGGTCAAAGGACTCAAAAAAAGACTTAGTCTGCGATAAGTGAATAAACAGCAACTTCTATTCCAACCCACAGAGCAATTGTGTGATGAAAACTACGTAGAATGTGTTGAATTACTCCTTTTTCTTGTTTTAGGTTATCCTGAATCATGCAGATTAACCCTGTATGATAAAGAAATTACTAATACATCATTTAAGTTAAGAAGAGAAAATATGCCTTTCATGAGCTACAGGGAACATTTCTGATGAAGAACCACAGCTGAATTAATATTTTAAAATAAAGGAGTGTTAAAACAATTGGATAGAAAGGAAAGGCAAGCTTAAGGGCATTCATTCATGATAGGAATAGCACGTACATAAGAACTTGCCACAATAAAAGTAGCGGCTTCTTTAAATTAAATTAACTTACAAGTTCTCACTCGAGGATAGTTATGTGCCAGAAGAAAACGTTCAACCCAGTTTTCCATATTTTGCAGCACCCAGCTGTGAGCTAGCTTGTTTCGAGGTGTTTGCACAGCCAGCCAATCCAGGCACTGAGATGGGTTGTATTCAATGACCTGAAAGAACATGAAAAGTCAAAGAGAATCTTGACAGCGTTTACCGATTGCACCAAGTAACTAAATACACTTCTAAAGACTTCCAATAACTTTTTTCAAAATCAAGGAGAACATTCAAAGGACCTTCTGGATTAGGTTTTATAGTAGACCAAGAATACCCTTTTTAAATCTTAGCATAAATTTCCATTTTCTAAATCTTGATTAGAGGTTTTAAAAGCACAATCTGCCATTTAATCCAGGAAGCTGCTCTACGTACCTTTTGCAATACATTTTCTGATGAAACACTTAAGATGTGAAACGTAAAAAAAGAATATTTTCTTTATAAACAATTCTTCTTTTTCCACAGTTAATGCACAACCTTAACAGTGCTTTAGAATGAGTTATATAAATAGAGCATAACTGGTATGTAGGTATGTTCGTATAGCTTATAGACAACTATGATTTTTATGAATATGCAGTTTCAAGAAATACATTTTTCTAATGCTTTTCAAAGCTAATGAAAAGCCTGTGTGGTGCTGCTGTACAGTGACAAAAACTTTATAGTTCATAAGGAGATGATGTACCTTCCTGCCATGGAAGGTGCCTTTCTGGTTCTGCATAATTGTAAATTTGTTCACATACCATAGGCCAATAAATGTATTCTTTAAATACTTTTTAAAAATAATTTGCTTTTACCTTAATGTCTAGGTATCTAGATAAGGAGAAATGAGCTCTAAGGAACAACAGGAAGTAACTGCCATAGTGAAAACATTCCTAAATACTATAACCTCTCTGAAGAGTATGAGGCTGACATGACCAGCTCATAAAATTTTAATCTCCATTTTAAAAGAAGCACATTTTAGAAATATGTTTGATCTGAGAAGCTTTCTGTATAATAGTTGCAGAAAATCTGCAAGAAAGAGACTAATTGCTCACTGGTTTCAGCACTCCATCACTTCTTAGTGATGTCTAGATACTGGAATGCTTGCAGAAGTGGGTTTTGTGCCTTAAATCAGTCATCTATGCATAAACTTCTGGGCCTGCCTTCTATACCTACATAATTTGTACCTCTAAACCTTCAACAACATCAACAATGTGAGTATCATCCTACTAGCAACAACACAGCCCAAACTTGCTGCTAAAAGCTTGGCTTTCCATCAGAAACCCGTCACCAACTTGCTTCCTCTGTGGGTTCAGTACGTATAGTGGGAATAAGCAGGGAAATAAAGAAGAACTTTCCACTGCCGATAACATATAAAAAAAAAAAAAGCTAACTCTGTAGCTAGGGACTGAAGCAGGAAGCACATGTATTGTAGGCCACAACATACATATTGTCATTAAAAAACTCTTTTAAAAAGGTTTCCTTATTGTTAAGGGAAGGGCATAACCTATCTCTTTGCCTTACATAGAAGGCAGTTAGATTAATTCTTGAGTTTCAGATCCACTGTTTGAACACTTCCTACTTGAGCTACAAGAGTTGCAGCCAGTTCATATTCAGGTCAGATACCTAACACTAGCTTGGTGTATGTTCTCCTAGATTATTTAACTGCTCTTATCCCTATAACTACTCTCAACCAGCAGTAGAATACTCATGATCAAAAAACAATATTGTACTTCAGTTCATTTCAGTGGATAAGACAGGTTTTTGATCAAAAGCCCTAATTCTGCAGTAATTATCTTTATCTTCTGAAGTAATAATCTTTCACAACTCCTCTCTGTAGAACTAGTAAAAAGGGGAGGCAGATGGAATAGGTACACTAAAGGGAAAGAATATTCAACAACTTGTCCTCAACAGTCTTTCAGCTGCATGTATTGCTCTTAGACAGTAACAAGTAAAACCAAACTGAACCAGAAACCCAAACAGCAGCTTGTTGAAGCTTTAACTCCTGAAGTTAAAAAGCTTTAACTCCTGATGCATTTCTCAGATGAAGGAATTCATCCCTGTGCTACTCGTGTTGGGCAGCCTTTCTCCCTCTCTTTAGAAATGCAAGCAAGAATTCTGCACCATGGCAATTAACCAACTCAAATTAAACTCACTTTAATAGTTAAAGAGTTAAGTGTTAACGAATAAAGAGAATAAAAATCATGCAATTGATATTCAAAGAATCAGTACATAATGGACAAAACCACCGACAAAGGATGGTCCTTGAAATGTTTTAGCCTTGAGCAAAGGCAAGTGAGAAAAATTAGAGGAAACTGCCCAGAAGAGGAATTCTAGATTCTTATTATGAATCAATTTATTTCTCCTTCAACTAAAGATTAAACTGAAGTACCACTTAACTAGAATGATCTTAAAATAGAATGAATCACAAAAGAACTTTTCACGTCTATTAACTGTTGCTGTGTATTTGGAAGAGAAATGGTCACAAAAAAGATCATGAATTGATGTAGTAAGGATGGTAGCGCAGTGTAAAATCCTTTCAAAATACTTTAGTGGAAAAGAGAAACAAAGAAAAAGGCATTTAAGTTTCTGTTTGCTTTTACATATTTTACCTCCCATATCCTCTGCAGAATGTAAGAAGCAAAGGGCGGCATTCCTGGGGGTCCACCAGCAAATTCCATTAACATGGTCAGCAATTTGAAGAAAGGATTGGCTGCCTGTAATACAAAAAAAAAAAAAAATCCATTTTGATCTATTTCATTTTATCTAGTAATTTTTGAGACTGTGAAAATAACTAAATATTGGCACAAAAATGTATTTCTATGAACTTCAGGCATGAAAATTTTGAATGCTTTTAATCCTTTACTACTTCATCTATAAAAAACACACACATGTAAACAGTAGAATTAAGCCAGTGATTCTAGCTAGTACATTGCACTATGATCATACTATGTATGAACAGTAGAATATACAGTTAGAAAAAGAAAAAAAGCATACATTTGTAAGCCAGACATTGCCCGTATTAATGGGCAAATATTAAGCTGCATAAGGTTGACTTTACCAATTTACCTTCTCATATACATACAAGGTATCACTATCTCAGATAAACTATAATATGCTTGCATAACATTTAACATGCATCCAGAAAAAATATCCAAAAACATCACATAATTATTGAGGGTTTACACTGATCATTAGTACTGGCATATCATTTTTTTTCTCTGACACTACCAACATTTCTCCTCTACCATGTTAGCTCTAATTTTAAATCATTTTTAAAAAGCTTGCCAAGACTCACACAGCTTTCAAAATGCTTTGATAAAATGGTTACTATTATTATTTTATATCTTGCACTTCACCAAGGGTGTCTATTGTGCATGTGTATATGTGCAAAGCAAAAAAGCATAATAATGTAGCAAATGTTAGCATGAAGGAGGGAATAAATTGTCATCTGATAGTGCCCATTCTATCACACAAAGCAAAGCTGTCATGAGAATCATGTAGCATGTGCTTCTTTCCCAACCGTGATTATGTCTCCTCTGCTTGACATGCCCTTATTTTTTCCTGATTTTTTTTTTCTTTTCTGACAGCAGCAAACAAGAATGTCCTTGTGTGAACATACACTTCTCCACTCTGCATATATTTTTCATGTGGAATTCATTCGGAACTCTCAAAATTTTTGTTATCACCAGGGCAGGAATTTATTCCAAGTAAGAGATGTGTTTGCATGCACAAAACGGCAAAATAGTGCCCCCAAAAGTTGAACAACTAGATGATAAAGATATGTGGAGAATCTAGTAATATGTTATTTGGCTTTGAAGAAAACTTTTATCTGAAGCTGCAAACCAGATTTCTGCTTTAGAAAACTTAATATACAGTGCAGTTAAGACTTTATTTTCTGTCACAGAAACTTTCATGGATCATTTTCCATGCAGGACTTTTGATTAGCAAAGGATTAAGTAATTTAAAACAGAAAAATATTAATACAAATTATTTAATAGACAGGCAGTATGTTTACATACCTCAGGAGTCAACTTTGCTATAGATGTGAAAAGCATGGACACAATCTTAAAAACAAAACAAACAAAACTCACTTAGACTTATGCTTATTCAGTTAAAATAATAAATCACCCCATTACATCTTTTAGAAAAGGTCTTCAAGAAACAGCTATAGCTTCTAATACTTACATGTTCTGCGAGTCGATTATTGTACCGGCACAAACTGAAAATGAGGTTGCAAGTTTGCCTAATGTTGATACCATCGCGGATATGTTGAAACAAAAAAGGAAAACCCTGTAACAAATAACAAGATATTACTCCTCACGCTTTGCACCCGTGTACGTACAGACACACATATACAGGTGTATATTTTAATGGCTTGTGCATTTATATCCAAATGAATTACCTTTCCTCCTGTTAATGCTGCCATGTCATTTTGCGACAAAGTTAAATGCCTAAAATACAAGAAAACCTTTTGTCACTTTACTTTGGAAAGCATTTACTTAGTTTAAGAAGACATACAGCACTAGTAATGTTAGTCTATAATCTCAATATTGAAAAAAAAAAAAGAGAAGATAAAAGTATTGAAATAAAACTGAACAATAATAAATATTTTGTAATTAGACCAAACAAATTTAAAAAAAGGTGTAACAGAATGTGTTCAAGTATTTTGCTCAAATCTCTTACTTGGTTCTATTTGGTCATATTTGTACCAAAAATATTTACTTCAACATCATCAGTAATAGCTTACACAAGTACAAGCTCATTCAACAAAAAAACAAAATCCAGAAACATGCCTAGGATGAGAATTTACTTTTGGTTTGTTAATTTTTGAAAAGCTCTTGCCTTTCTGAGCGAGACTGTTCAACTAGAAGAGCAATCAAGGCAATCATTTTCTCAAGAGCAGCAGGTCTGTATTTTTCTTCTGCTAAAGAAAGTATATCTTCCTCTTCCTCCTCTTCCTCCCCTTCTTCCTCAGAAAGTACTTCAACTTGTGGCTGAAGGGGAAAAAGGATAACTTATAAATGGTCATTTTGGATTTTTATTTCAAAGATTCCTGTAGATGTTGCATATATTCTGCAATCCTTTTTTATTATGTCAGCTGAGTCCTTAATAAACTCATCTGATGCAAAACAGATAAATAATTCATTTTCACATTCAAACATTCATTTTACATAAGCTAAATTGTATTTCCAAATGCAAAAAAATGGACTGAGGTCACTATATAGCCTGACCTGGTGATCCATTTAATAAAGAAAATGCAAGTAAATCTAAAAAACTAAATTGTCCAAAAGAAGTGAACAATCCAGTTGGTATCATTAGTAGTGTCATAAGAGCAACTTAATGGCTTCTACCTAATACCAAAGTTCTATCAGCTATAAACTTGTGGCTTATAGTGTAGCACTTTTAGAAATATTACATTCACTTAAACATTAAAATAAAAATTATATTAGAGTGAAGCAATTTAACAGCTGAAAAACAGTCTAGAGACAAAGTGTCAATGATCACAAGTAAAACAGGAAAGACTTGTTCTCACTGTGAAAGATGCTCAAACTTACATTTTCAGGTCCTTTAGTTCCCATATAGAAATGGACCATTGTTGATATGGCTTGCAGTGAAAGCAAGAACTGGCTCTGAAATATGTATATATTGAATTATTTGGAAAATACATACACATATATACATACACAATTTGTAAAATTTCAAGGCTATACTCACTTCCTCTTCTCCCATTTTGGCAAATTCGTAAAGAAAGGCAAAGTATTCTGTTAGATGTTTACTGTGAGGCTTAACCCCATGCTCCATGATTGACAAGAGAGTCTTCACAAAGCGAGTGACGCAAGAGCGACTGCCAATGTCTTCCACAGGACCATCCATGTCATCCGAACTGAAAACATAACCCGGGTCAGATACTTCACACAACAGTCAGAACATCAAACTACACAGCATCCACCACTCAAAATTTTGAATGTTTTTTAAAATTAATATTTCAAATCAAAATTACAGTAAGAAAATGGACTCAATTTAATTGGACTATGGCATCTCCTGCTTAGGTTATCTCCTTCATCTGCATACCAAATTCCCAAATTTCAGCAGGAAGCCATAGTACTAAGGAACGGCAGTCTCCTAATCACAGAGAAAGGAGCCTGACACAACAAGAACCACATATGTTCCATTTTATTCAGCCACTGAAAGATGGATATAAACACTGAACACAGTAAGTGGTACAGTATTTTAAAATAAGGCTTCTAAGTTTTTTGTTAGGAAAACTCCATCTTCTGGTCCACAATTTTTTATGGCATTACAATTATCACAAACTTTGCCGTTTTTGTTTAGAAAAGGATCACAAGTGTAACCCATGATATGAGGTGAAAAAAAACCATTATTTTTCTTCTTTTAAAAAAACCCAACAAATATATCAACATAACAACAACCAATATTTTACAACTAGAGACAAAGTGACTGTTTGTTTGACAGTTAGCAAAAAAAATCCATTTTTTTTTTCTGTTTTTGTGATTCAGTTACATGGCACAGGACTGGACTCAAACCTCCAACCTCTTGTATTGTATTTAAACATTTAAAAATGATGCTGTGTGTCCCTGAATCTAACTTAAAATCACCTGTATACCTGTATGCGTATCTATATTTAACCCTGCAGCTGGTTACTGACACTGAAAACAACGGTTAGGCTGAGGGACCTTCCTAAGGGAACAAACTAAGGCTAAGTTTGAGGCTAAGGGAACAAATAGTTCAATTAATGTATCTATACATACTGATTTCTGCAACCACAACCATACTTTCGAAGGAATCACAGAATATTCAAGGTTGGAAGGGACCTCTAGAGATCATCTAGTCCAACCTTCCTGCTCAAGCAGGCACA
>JAVCKT010032991.1:0-13650 GCA_032273925.1 Rhynchotus rufescens
GCAAATAATATTTTAAATGACCCTATAAATGCCTATAAAATGTGACAAACGTAGATGTCACATTTAAATGTGACAAATTAAACAAATGTGTCTATGTGGCTCTTATCCATCTTGGTAACCCATGGGAAATGAGAGAAGGACATTTTAAAATTTCATCTTAAAATTTCCATTCTGATCTGATTCTAATCTAAAACTTGGAGGTTGAAGCATTTTGGATATATATTTTTTTTCCCCTCAGGGGTTTTGAAACGTTTAAAAAATGCTGGGCGAGAGTCTGGCATTGGTGTAGTCCAGGTAAAACAGCAGGAGCTATTGTAATCCAGTGAAAAGGATTCAATAAATCTGAAACTGTTACGGCAGCAGTGGGATGCTTTCAACATAATTCCCATTTCTTTGGGAACAATTTTGTAATTTAAAGTATTTATTTATAAGGCAACTGGCAGAAAGAAGTAAAAGTAGCAATGTTTTCAATTCTTAAATAGTAATCATAATCCAGCTCAATTCAGAGTAGAACAGCCACTGTAATACATGAGAAACACAAAACAATAATGGAATCTTAGCTGAGAATACAGAACATCCTGTATTTGTAATTGCATCCATCTTGTAAATGAACAGAAACTTTAATTGAAGAAAAACTTATTATGGGAATCAGGAGCAACAAAATGCTGTCTCATGAACCTCACTTAAACTGAATGTTATTTGCCACAAATCAAATTTGTTCCATTATTTTGACAGAGGGAAAACAAATTCTCAGCTGAGCATTTTGGAGCTACAGATCCATCAGTTTTTTCCAGTAGGGAGCTATTCAATAACATTTTTATATGCAGCATTCTGGGTATATTATGTAATAAAAACAATGAAATTTAATGCATTTTCAACTTATTATAGAAAATTTTATTAATAATAAGTTTGGAGCAGTTAATGGTAATTTTATCTTGGGTTAAATAACTCCAAGATTAGAGACCCAAAGAATTAATCACAAAACAATACTGTGAGACAGGCCGGGATGCTGAAGGGCAATGAATCTTTATTCAGAAATGTCAGGAGATCCATAGCCAGGCAGTGGAGATATTGGAGAAACGTGAGTAAATCCTGTCCTATGACCATTTCTGAATTAGCAGAAATATTCATCGTAAAATGGCAGCTATTGATTTATTCCCCTCTTATAGTATATTATTATAGTATATTTCTTCCTTTATTCTAGTATATTGTTGTGCCATTTTTTTGGAATAGAAAGGAAGAGCTTCTGGTTTTTCAGTACTGTTTTTTCTCTCTGGGTTGCTTTTATTTCCCTTTGGTCACCTCCTAGTGACAAAGAGAGGCAGGAGTAGAGAGGGATTTATATCTACCTCTACAGTATATGCTGCAAAGTTACTATGAGGGCATCCTGTGTCACTAGAGCAGGGTTATTGGCATGTTGGGTCTCTCCTCCCAGCTTGGTAAGATCTCATGCTACCAGTTCCATCTTTCATTTTTAAAAGGATTTTTAACAGCTCTGTGCGGTCACTGCCTAAACTTATCAGTCTCCAGTTTAATTGCATCACTTCACAAAAAACTACGAGATCACTGGTGTTTCTAAACACATAGACAGGGTAAAGCTACCCCAACAATTTAGTTAATTATACTACATGCTCATCCAATTTCAGCATTTCACAATCTCTAAAAGAGTGGGTAAAGTCTCATCTACCCTGTTGGCTTCTATGCACTACAAACAGTAAATCCAGCAATAAACTTGGGTACAAATGTGACTAAAATAATTTTACTTTAAAGAAAAATGCAAGAAGAGGAGCTTATTCATTGCCATACAACGTGTTTTCACAACAGCTGTCTGTATTGACTTACTTGGAACCAGCCTGATTGATGGGAGAATCAGAACTTGACTAATAATTTGATTTGTTCCTGCAGTCTGGGGATAGTTATTCCAGCAACAGAGATTATGTGCTTTTTTTTACACATGGAAATCGAGCAGAGGAGCACAAGCCATTTCACAATAGCTCCCCTTGTGGACAAAGTATCTTGGAATAAAAGACGCTTTACTCTGGAATAATTAGCGTGCTGATTATTCTAGAACAGAATAAGTGCACTAATTATTCCTACAGTGTCCACACAGGGACAAACAGAAAGCCATTGAAGAATAGCTTATTCTGCGATAGCTATTTTGGTCCATTTCCTCATACAGGCAAATCCTACTGCTGTTGTCAGCAGGTAATGAGTGTATAGATGGAGAATATGGATGGATTGCATTAATGATCTCTTCCCATTAGTGTTTCTTTGTGCTTCACTTTTGTTAGCTTGCAGAGTTAATTGCTTAAAACTCCCTCTTAAGACGGACACATTTCTAATCCCAGTGTCCCAGTTCTTACACAGAGACCCTCCAAAACCCTTTTGAGTGACCTGCTACCAGCCAGCTGAGCAAGTCAATGCTCATATGCGATTATTTAAGCAAAATTGATGTTTTTCAGTTGAATGTATTTTTGTTTGCTGCTTGTTGTTAAAGGTTCTGCTGCCTTGAAACCCTTTTATACCCTTTCCAGAGGACCATTTTGCAAAATAGTTTTGTGATCATTTAAAATTGATGGAAATTTCACCCGTGTGAATATTGTTTCATCAAACGGACAGAAAATCCATCTGTATGGGGAGTTTAGGGAGTTACTGGTAGAAGAGTAGGCGGATGATTCATTAGATCTGAATTCTATTTCCCCCTCATATTAATAATCACTCCTCATGCAGCCCTTCATGTCTTTAGTTGTAAGGTAAGTACCTTTTCACCTGGGTCACATTACCATCATTATTGACACTAATGTCTTTTGTTTAATCTACTTGGGCCCTGTTAAATTTAGAAATGCACATTTTTTCCAGAAGAAAGAATTCTTCCTCTGCGGCAGCATGAAAGCCAACACGTGGCTCTCCTGGTGCTCTTGCAGGTGGGGGAAGCCACGCAGTACCAGTAAGGGGAGGCAAGGACGCTAACATCTCGCTAAGAGTGACAGCACCCTCACCTTGTCCAGGGCACATGGGAAAGCCAGTATCAGCTTTCAAACCAAAGACAAGAACAGCTTTGCAGAAAGGCCACTAATTTTTGAATTCCTAGTTTGAGCTGTTTTAAGGTCATCTCAAACAGGGTCTTCTAAATGGAGATATGAATGATCTATGTTTAAAAGGGAACTGGTTCTATGTAGTTTCTATTTATGATATTGAAGAAACTCTAACCTAATAGTAGAACTAAATAAAACTTTTCAATTCTGATGCTAATTTACTTTATAATTTTAGCTCCCTTTGTGGGGCATTAGTTTTGCATGTGTACAATGCATTGAAGATAATACCTTTAAGTATCATCACAATGTGAAGGGTTTTAATATATCTACAGGCAAATCTGTTAGAGATGGGAGCTCAGTGATTTACAGGTATGAAAGTTGCAACACAAAAGATGAGAGAGAAACAGAGAGGGACTGTTTTAGATATTGAGGTGTGTGTGTTATGTGTGTATATAGGTTCATGCCTATTTCACTACAAAAAGCTATTTGTAATCTATTATTGTTAAAGGTTACAAGAGGACAGTTTGGAAAGATAGCCTTGAATTTGTTCCTCTAGACTGTGTAAGTTTTAAAAGTATCTTTCCCTCAGCAACTGAATTTCCCTATTGGCTACTCCATTCCTATTAAAATCAGGTTTGACTATGCATAACTTTCTTTTTCTCAGCATGTGTCATAAAGTTGTAATTTAGGTGGTGTGAGTTCACAAATATGAGTTAACAATGTTCTCATAATGTGATTTTGGTAGAACAAAATCTATCACTCTCTCTTGTCACCAGTGAAATGCAGCCTCTGAAATAACAGTGGGTGGTTGTATTTAGAAATCCATTTTCATGGGAGAGAGGGAAGTACTAAGAGTAATTTATTTGACTGCTTGTCCCTCCTGTTATCCTGTTGTTCTGCTTCTATCTTTTCCTGTTTTGAGTAGTAACAAAGAGATTGAATGCAGATGCAGCTATAACTGGAAAAAATGTAAAAGTAGTTTTTTAGTGCCAAACACTGAAAAAATACCATATTTCTTTTCATTTACAAGTGGAGAAATGGGCTGTTTGGTTCAACAGCAATTTGAGCAATGGGAAACTATACTTTTTTTTATTATTATTCTGAACATCTGAGTAGAACACTATACTGTAGTAATATAATGTCTTAAGGATACAGTGTCACTTTCTCACTGAAAACTTAAGATACCATACACGCTTGCAGCTGCAAAACTACTCGTAGCTTACATAGTGCCTCCCCAGCTGAAATAACATTCTGAAATACAGCAAACCACCAGGTTCTTGAACTTTCCTCTCTGGTTTGCAAGGGTAAACAGAAATCCAAGCAACTGGAGTTTGGTTTGTATCGCATTCAGAGAATTTCGAGACTTGTCCTGATCTTTTGTACTATTTACAAATCTTTTACAATGCAGCCACTGTGTACATTTTTGTCCATAACATGTACAGAAATCTGTTCTAGCCAAGTGAGTAGGCTGAGGCTTTTTATGTGGGTTGTCATTGAGCAACATGGAAGAATTTTGCTCTCTCTGGTGCAGAATCATCCATATTGGGAACTTTAAGGGCCAGCATCCCCCTGCATTTGGGGCAGATAAGACAGAGAAAGGAGCTGGTTTTACTCTTCCCTGAGTTTGCTGTATTATATTGTGTATATATTGTGTCCTAAAGTATTGAAGATGCTACAACTTGATCCAAGCACTTACAACATTGGCGGCAGGACTGTTTAGATCGTAGTACAGCAGGGACAAGGAGAGAAAAGGTGACTGGCAGAGGGAGGAGGGGAAAAAATTAACCTATGCTTGTTATAATGTAGAGAAAGCTACAGATTTAACTGAGTGTTGCCTCTTAAGTGTGTGCTCTTTTTCTCTAAGTATAAAAATACTTATACTTGCATCCCTATCTGGAACATTATTTAAGATCTCAGAGAAGAGAGGAGGGGTTGACTTCATGCAATATTCCTAGCTGTGAATCTGCATGCAGAGGTGCCTTTTGGACGAGAACTTCTAACCAGACATGCAAGTGTTTCCCCCAGCTACTTTCTTGCTAACATCAAGCGTTTTTATTCAGTCAGACCTTCAGGTTCCACAGGTTTCTCCTCAGAGCTGGCCAGTGATAGGACAAGAGGCAACGACCACAAAGAAGTTCTGCCTCTTCCATCTGTTCTGGATGAGCAAATCCTGACATTTGGGTTAGCACAGAATAGTACAGCTGTTTACATCGTTTATATGGATGCTATTACCGAAGCACAGAATTAGCATGAGAAATTATTTTTATTAACTAATCTTGAGGGGAGTACAAGCTGATGAGTGTAATTTGAACCCTCCTAGCTACCCACTCCATAGGGTGTTGGTCTGTGCAGCCCAGTTGTTGAGTGTCTCTGGAAATGAATACGCCCTCTTGAGGTGAAAGCATATTTGACAAATCATGCACTTGTGCTTTCTGCATGCTCTTGCCATGTTCTATTTGTGGGGGGAAAAAAAGTGTAAAAAGTGTACTTCTCTGCTTTCAGTTGTTTCCATGCAGATATAAAGGTCAAAGGTGTTAGTTGTGTGAGGGTCACTATCAAAAGCTCATGTGGTCATTTTGTCTCTGAGACTCAGTTTCCCAGGCAGTGAAATTTAGAGCATCCTCAGAACAGCTGCAGTAGCCTGATTCCTCTCAGCTCTTCCTTAGCTTCAGCTGAGATGCAGGGCTGGCGTGTGAACAGCCCCAGCTCGGTTCGGTGCAGAGGGAAGCCGGCTGACTCCAACCATCTCCAGCAGTTTGGGCATATCGACTGCAGTGCCCAAAGCTCATCTGACTCTGCCCTGCTGGGCATAAGGAAGTACCACTGCTCAGATGACAAGCTGATATGGGACATTTTCTGCCAAAGTTGCTCTTGCTGCACAGAATTACAGTCTGGGGAGCATTTACACGGATGTCACTGGAGCAATCATAAAATAAGCTGAGGACGTATGAAGAAGGCTGAGAAAGTCTGGCCTTAAACAAAATGTTAGTTAATAGTATTAATGAATCCTAATGTTTTCCTTGATTTTCCTATTTCAGCTATCTTAATTTTGGAATTAGTTTTGGGTCATTGAAATTCATAACCTTTCGGCCAGATTTATGAATTGTTTCTCTCTATGTTCAGGCAAAAATCTTTGTGTCTGTTGTGGTTTTTTGTTTATTTTTTAGAGCAACATTTGTTGTTTATTAGCTGAACCAATAGGCCAGACTCTGCATTGACTTAGCCCTGGAGTGGTTCTGTAGAGACCAGTGTAGTTGCTCCACATGTACACTGGTGCGAACAAGTGCTGAAGTCAACTTTTAAATAACTTAGGTAAGTGCAATATTTTCTGGAGATTTCAATGGTGTCATAGTCTGCATCTACACTGGGAACCTGTCCTTGGCCATATCCCAGCTCCTCACTGGAGCAAGACCTTTTCTTTGGATGGGAAAGTGGGAGAATGTGTTTTGGACAGAGGTACATTTTGACAGCTGCCTGTTTTGATGAAGAAGCAGTGAAGACCTCAGGGCACACAATGGCACACACTCAAAAACACAGCCGTAAAATGAAAGCTTGTGATAAAACCATACATGAAGCATCAGTGTAAGCCTGGTGGAAAGTAGGAAAGCTTCGTGGTTGTGTTTTCTTTTAAGTCTGGGCAGAGCAGAGCCAGCAGCCAGAATGAGCTCTGTGAAACAGTGATGATGGGAGAGGGAACAGGCCCCCAAACCCCTCTGAGTTTTACAGTGTGATGGCACTTCCCTGGTGTTTGGCCATTTAGGGCAGAAGTTTCCCCATCTGCTGTCTCCTCAGTATAAGCAGGGCTCCTAATTGCAAAGATACAATTGACTGTGTTGGGTAATATTGTCTCAAAACAGTTATGGGCAAAATTTGTAAATGGTCACTGGGAAAGTTATTACCTTGATTGTGTTTAACCTTGTATAAAGTGGAGGATTTAGTGGATGTGTATAAATGTGTTTCCAGTTACCTAAATGGTCCAGGAGTGAAAGCATCCATTGAATACCTGTTATTCAAGCGATTGTGCAGCTTGTTTGAGCAAAAAGAGCTCCCTGCAAGCTATGAGGGAATATAAATCAAAATAGTGAAATATAAGAAAACCACTGAGCAGCAGTGCAGTGTGAGGATGCATCTTGGTAAGGCTAACACCACTTCCCTAGTCCCATGGCTGGGAAATGGATGAATCCATATTTGAAGTGATTATCCCAATTATGCCTTCTTTGTTTTCTCTCCCTGCCTCTTAAATGCTTTTAAGTGTTTTATTTATTCAGTATTAGATAATCTTCCAAATATAATACTTTCAGCTTCTATATTAACTTGTATAAGTGGGTATTCCTCAAGGCTGATTTTAGAGGCTCACTTTATTCAGAACTATGCAGGGTAAATTGGATTCTGAGGGTCCTGAGTGCAAGCATTTCCTGTTGAATTCGTGGCCAAATCTTTGAGACTGGTGTCCTAGCCCTTAGATCATGCTTTGTTCCACAGGCTCATTTATGTCAAGAAATTTGTTTATTTTAAATAGAGTTATTTTCTTGTCTCTGAAGGAAAACAGGCTAACTTGAGAGATGAACTTTTCGTGCTTTTTTGGGAACTGGGATGTTTTTTAAATGTATGCTGTCTGAGTTCAGATGACAAATTCTCATGCTTATTTTTCTGAAGTTGAGATTTTCTTGTCTGTAAGGGGTCACCTGAAATACTTAGAAAATATGATTTCTTCAAAGAAAAAGATGTCCATAGATATAATGAAAGAGGAGACAGTTATTTTACTTATGTAATCAATAGTTATATCTTGTGCATAAGATATAACTTTGTAAACGAAGGGAATGCAAAATTTTAATGGTAAAATACCCTAATTATTCTGGCTTAATCAAGGTGTATTTTATGAATGTGGATGCTATTCCAGTTCTTACTCTGTTTGGTGTAATTCCAGGAGACACACAGTCTGTTTCTTTTTGAATTTCAGTGTTACTTTTTTCCTTTTCAGAGCCAACTTTTTTTCCCTTTCTGAAATGTGTAGCTTGGAAACGAGGTCCTTTTAATGAAGCTTTTGAGTCTCACAAAATATGATTAATCTGATTAGTGGTTCAGACTCTTTTTATGCTTACATTAACTAACACAAAGAGCCCCCCTACAGGTTAAAGTTTAAATGTGGATTACCAGATAAAGCTAGTCCTGACGAGGTTTCTATGGTGCAAGGAAAAATTGAATTTGCCTTTCACCTCATTTCAGCCTTTGTCATCCTGGTTTTTGCCCTTCTCCCTCATTCACAGTGAGGATATTAATTTTGCAGTAAAATCTTTAAGCAATTATGCAGATAGCTTGGAAAAAGCAACACACAAACACAATAAGAAAAGCTTAACTGAAAAATGGACCCCAGATATTCATTAAGAGCAGATGGCAACATTCCTAGTAGCATAACTTTGGATGTTTGGACTAAATTTGTATTAATGTGCCACAACCAGGTGACAAAAATGAACCTCTGTCATACAATTGAATGTATGTATTGTACTTTCTATTTACAAAGTAGTGGAGTATAGTAAGTAATCCATGAATGTCTTTTTTGATAAACAGCTAAGAAAGGCTATCCCTTCACACACAAACACATCCATCTTTAGATAGCATTCCTCTGTGGGAGGCTTGCCTTCAATTTAACAGATAATGAACTTCTTCAGATGAATCAGAAAATTGATAGTGAAATGAAGTTTAGTATTTTGCAGTGCAGCATCTACCCATACGAGGATGTCTGTAGTTTTAAAATGTGGTTTATTAAAATTTCTCCTTTTTTTAATTTCTCATCAGTCTAGTAATTCTAGCTCATTTTCATCCCTAATCATATTATTTTGCAGATTATTTTTGTTATTGCTATTTTAGAATGGCTGCATAGAATTGGAGAGAAATAGCACCTGCAAAGAGCAGTTAATTAAAAGCATGATTGTATTCAGGGGCTGCCTACATATTTCTCTCTCTGAACAATGAAGATGGAAAGGATTGTTTTTTTGGCATGCTCCATATGATCCAATAAAGCACAACCAACACAGCACACTGGCCAAGATAGACTACAGTCTCCCCTCAGTGAACACATGTAATTCCCATTACTGCTAATGGGAGATGCATGTCCCTACAAAGAAGCAAGAGAGATCTTATACGTGCATGTCATACGCATGAAAATGTCTGGCAGGGAAAGAGGTGTTTAGTCCTGACAAATTGCCAGGAGGTATTTTTTTTTCTGTTAATTATAGTAATTATTTATCATGCATTAAAATAGTGCCCTAAATTTACATGGCACTACATACAGCACAAATTCAGTATATTCACTGCTGGAAGGAACACACAATGTAAAGATGACAAACAAGCACAGTGTTACGCATTGCACATCATCCAGAGTAACAGGATGCAACCCCTTCTGGAGGTAGAAGTCTTAAAGGACCTGAAGGGCAAGAGACCTGTCTTGGGCACAGCGGTCAGGTGCAAGCAAAGCTGAAGAGACTCAGCTCAGTAGAGATAAGGTGAAGGGCTTGGGAAGAGCCTAGAAAACTGAAAAGAGAGGTCGGAGAGCACCTTTCCAGCACCCCAGGAGTGAAGGTGTGGGCTGTCAATGGGATTACTGCAGGGAAGTCAGTAAAAGACCAGGATAGGAGCTGCAGTAGTGAGCAAAGGTGAGCTCAGTAGCAGCAGCTGAAGGAGAAAAAGCAGTAGTGCACAAGGTGAAAGGTGACCCTTATAGGGGAAACAGCTTTAGCAAACCAGATGGAGAAGAAAATTGGAGATATTTTTGTTTATTTCTGCTTTGTTATGCTGAAGCAAATAACATGGTATTTCAACATGGTATCCTAACAGGCCTAGAAGGTAGAGTGGAGAGTCGAGGGAGATGTACTGGAAGGCAGTCAATATGCTTACTGTGCGAAGGACTAACTTTGAGATAGAAGCTGTTTGTCAAAGGTGATGACTAGGAACAAAGGAGAGAAAAAAGCAGGAAAGGAAAGATAGGATGAAGCATGAGCAGTTTGAACAGAAGAGAGAGAAGGCACTGAAAGTTATTGTGAAGCCATTAATGGAGTATGCTAGGAAACAGGAGAAGAGTTCAATTTGTGACTTATCCAAAAAAAGACTGCTTTATTTCTTTGATATATTCATGTGAATGTTCAAGGATTTGCAACGGGAGAGGAAGCCTTCGTCACCTGAAGAAGCCAGGCACCTGCTGTAGAGGGCAGCATAGCCTGAGACTGGAGAAAAACATCTTTTCTGTGACAGAGGCAGGAACAATAACCACCATTTACCGCTGAGTCTTATGTTAATCCTTGCTGATGTTGACCTGGTCAATTTTGGTTCTAACTAGACCTGAGTGAATCTAGTTTTTAGTCTGATTGGAAATATATATACTGGAATCATAAAATATACTCTGTGGGTGTATTTTATGTCAGACTGTGCCCTGTACGAGGTGGATTGGCTGACCAAGTCCAGCCTAGTTTGAGCAAAGGTGTGAGCCCCTTAAGAAAATTAAGTTCCTACAAGTCCTGTGGTAATTGGTAGTAATGGAAGATGTAAGACACTATTGTTCCCATGGAGGGAAAGGCTTCTTGGATGCCGAGGATCCTTGCAGGACAGAGAATGTCCCACCTAGGGCAACATTTTCATCTGGAGCTTTACGCCTCCCGAGATCCCAGAGAATCTGAGTACAAGCACAAAACCAAGGGTAAGCAGGCATCTCTCATTCTGCTGCTCGTGGAGCTACTTGTATTGTAATTGAAATTTAATCTGAGTTCATGAAATGTTTATGAATCTGGAGCAATTGTATAAAGTTTCAGTCAGTTGCACTGCAATCTCATTTGAATATTTATTTTGGGGAACAAACATAGGACACTGAATACTGCAAAAAAGCATTTTTAGTCTTGATTTGAATTCTGAGCTGGTCTGAAGTAGGTTACTGGAAAATCTTGAGCAATCTGCAGGACTAAGAGGAGCTGTTTGGACTCTATTTTCTCAAGTAGGTACAAGCTTTCAGCCCTTATGTTATCTTTGAATCAGGTGGAAAATAACTGATGGCAATAAGCAGTGGCAGGACTCCCAGGCTGTCAGCCAAGGGCTTTGCTATGTGTTCTTTCCCCCAGTAGGATTGCCCAGGAGAGTGTAAGGGGGAGCACAACTGCCAACGTGCTGCTCCAGAGACACTAGAATGTGTTTAATTCAGCAGAAGCTGAAGGCAGTTAGAAACCTGCATGCGCTTTCCCATAAGGAACAAAAAAAAAAAAGGAAAAGGGAAAGAAAAAAAAGAAAAAAAGGCAGCAGACAGAGATACTACCTAAGGACCTTATATTACGTGGTTTCTTGAGCTGCTCTGGTGATGTAATGCAGATAGTTTAGAAAAATCTCTTGACCTTTTCAGGTTTCCTCTGCCATGGTGGTTCTGTGTAGCCATGTAAAATGATAGGTAGTTTACAGCTTGCCTTCCCTGCAGTGAAGCTGATTTACAACATGCTTTGTGTGTAATTTGGCTATAGCAAAACAGTTTTATACCCAGCGTTTGCTTTTTTGGCTATAATGAAGACTGTAAAAATACTATGATCCTGGAATGAGTATGGCCTTAATTTGTTCCTTCTTGGAGATGCGGGACTTTTTGAGACTGGCAGTAGGTTGAGGTAATCCACTGACCTAATATAATAGTCTATACCTAGACTGATTAGATAATGTTCTGAATTAATGCATATTTATTTTCCTGAGTAAATGGTGTTATTGTGTAAGAGTTGGTTCTGACTTCCACTCAGTGGAAAGATTGAGTAGCAGAAAGTAGCAGGCCTTGGCAGAGATTTTAATTATTTTCTGGAAGATGGAGAGATACATATCCATGCTTCTCTGCTTCATCTGTCCAGCAGAGCTCTCTTCTATGATAGATCAATTGATATCCTTTATTTACCTTGTCTCATGCTATCAGCACTGAGTGATAATCCATTTATTTGTCAAAGTACCAAACCCTCACTAATTTTATCTAGTAAAATTACTTACAGTTCCTTTAAAGTTCTGTATGGGCCACTGAATGCTGTAGCTTCGTGACCTCCGAGAGTGGATTTCCTCCTTACAAGAGGAGCTTGGTGATTCCTAACAGAGGACAGGAGGATCCTGCATCCATGCAGGAAATAATTCACTGAAACAAACAAACAAAAAAAGGCTCACCTGTTCAGCCCAGCTCCATAGGAGGAGCAAAACACACTATTGGCACTGGGCTGTCCATGCTTATCCTGCACCTGGGATCTGCCCTCTTGCAGCATGGCCCTCAGCTGAAATCCTGCTTATGTTGCTATGACAGCTGGGGACATCACTGAAATCAGTACTGTCCTGCTCGGGGGACTGGATCCCCGTGAGGGCTCCTCACAGCCACTAGCAGTCAATATCCATTATCACCTTCCCTTGCAAGACGTGGAGCTGGTGCTGAGCTGACTGCTCATGTTCCTGTCCGTTTGACTGGTAAAGTTAGGTAATGCAGGAGGAAATATCCACTCGTTAACTCAGCGTGGTGGGCAGGGGTTTGTGTTGCATGAGCTGAGGCTCGAGGAGCTTGGTTTGTTGAAAGGTTTAGATCACCATCCGTTTTGGGCCAACAAGGGCCGTAGGTGAGTGAACAGCGGGGTGAACTGCTGCTTTTTGCCTTGTATGTTCGTTCTCCCCACCAGGACCACTCGTTTTTTTACCAGAGATCTGATGTGGTGGATAGGCTTTTGTCTATCCCTAAAGGAATCTCAGGTGACAACTGAAATTAAGGCATATATTATAATGCACTAAATTTAAATATTATATTTAAGAAAATGACTAACAATTTTATCAGGGTCTGCTTGTTAACAAATATGTACAGAAAAGAAAAAAGAAAAGAAAAAAGAAATGTATTGATTTGGGAAAATGGGTCTGGCATAGCAGTGGTGCTGATGAAAGAGCTGAGGCCCACTGTTCTGAGTAGTCATTAAACTATTGTCTGGCTGAATAATGGGAATTTGGAGAGTGATTTATATTACTGAAATAGCACTGAAACCACCCCAAAATCTATGATTTGCTTTCAGGTTTTCATATAAGTTACTCATGTTTTGTGTGCACAATGACGAAAACTGGAAAATGGGAGTTGTGAGTGTGCGTGTGCGCATGTCCGTCCTCTTTAGTTCCAGAGAGGGAAAACTAGCTGCAGATTCATTCATCCACTTCTGATCGGTAATTCCATAAAAAACTTGACATGTGTCTTAAAAAATAATTTGCAATATAATTGTTTCTGTGGTGTTTTTTTTTTTTTTTTTTTAAGATGCTTTCAAAGAGTGTGTTTTCGGTCAGTCAGAGTTTGTCAGGGTCGTTAATGCTGATATTACTTAAAATGTTTCAGTTACAATTTAGTGCAATGAACATCTGTTTTATATTTGTATCTGCATATATTTGCAGTTCAAGAGGTGGGGGGCAAAATTTAAATTTTTCTTTTTGCTATTAGAAGTTTAAAAAAAAAAAGTACCCAGCTGTGTGAAAGTTTGTCTGAACAAGCTTTATTGCCTCCAAGTTAACATTGTCTCCTTCCTTCCCGCCCCCAAACTGTTGATTTCTTTCTATCCTTTTTTTTTTTTTTTTTTTTTAAGTCAATAAACCATATTGA
>JAVCKT010032995.1:0-11150 GCA_032273925.1 Rhynchotus rufescens
TCTGATCTACTGTTACCAGGAAAGGACAATTACTATCACAATGATCTAATCTGAATTTTTGTTCTAAAATTTCTGGTACATTGTGCATAACATGACAAGAGGATACGTGGGGATCAGGAGTATGAATAGGAATACAGAGTAAATCAAACTAGAAGGCTGAGGCCATTTGGAGTTGCTTGGATGTTTGGATTAAGATTGCAAAAGTTGATACATGCACGTTTTGCATGCATTTTTTTTCCTTTTGTACCTGTGAACACAAAATTATAGTGACAAAGGGCAGAGAGATATATTCTGTCGATGGGACTACATGTCCACAAAATTGCTCACATATACAAATATGTATCTTATAGTATACAATACTATAAGCATTGCAACCATAACTTGGCTTAAAAAGCTCCATTTTCAAAGTGGCATGATTTGCAATCATGCATGTACTATTATTTGAATATGCACTCCTGTGATTGCTCCCGTGATGGGAGTAAATTAATGAACTCAGAATGTTCCATCTAAATTCAGAACTAGGGACTGAAAATATTTGGTGTATCTGTGGTATATTTCACGCCATGAATTTACCATATTGCTCTCAGAGCATTTTGTCATTGCACTGCTGTTTTGACAGCACGTGCTACATCTAGGTAACTAATAGGTAGAGCCTACTGCTACTTACCTGCAGCTCCACCAGAGTCAAAAGATGGGGAAATCTGCTAAGAGAAGATGTATTTCTTTGTATAATGAAAGGTACTTTCTTTGTCTGGCAAACCACTCCTTTTGTATGCACATCAACCAGATGGCCATTTCAGTTTGTCTCCGGCTGTGAATCAGACAATATGGCAGAATTAAGGGAAAAGCAGAAACTTCCCCTCCACCCCTCCTCTTTGTACATAAAATTAGAAATCAGTAACCTTTAGAGAGATTTAATTATATTATTTTTTCTTGGGTAATTTGGGGATTTTTGACTTGCTCAGACTGTTACTATGTATCACTTTCATTAAGGTGTTACTAGTTTAATACCCAAGGTCTGTGCCATAAGGAAAAAAAAAAGAGAAAAGAGATTAAGGAACAAAAGAGTCGCAAGGAGCATTGATTATTCAAAAATAACAAATCAGGGTAATTTTGGTGCTTTGATTTGATACAAGCTTCATTTTGCTTGGTGAGATTTACAATGACACTAGTGTTTGGGGTTCTCTTAGAGGTCATATCAAGAAGACAGGAGATTTTGGTGGAAATAAACAGAGCTGCTTCTTCTGTAGTGGTCTCAATTGTTTCTTCAGCTCTATAGATGCTCCTGTCAGTTTTGGGCAGCCACATCTATCACCTGCAAAGCTCACAGACAGGTTGGGAAGGCACTGGACCTGGGAGACAACAGGCAGCTACCTCATGTATGGTTGAGTGGAAGGTAAAGGGGAGGAAAGAAGACTCACAGAAATCTTAGTAAAAAATAAATTTCCAAAAAAAAGGCTAAAATCTGCAGCATGAACCCTAAGCACCTTGCTTGTTGCTATCCCTGTGGCAAACAAAAACAGGCTTTTTGTACTCTGTACTCTTTGTACTCTACTGTACACAGAGTTATTAACAATATTTTGAGCCTCCTAACACAGTTCTTTTGACCAGCTGGGCACCAATGTGTGGGATAATATTATAGCATGTAGTCACTAAAATTTGACATTCACTATTAAGCTAGAAAGAGATCAAAAGCCACTGTGCCAGAAGAAAGGCTTTAGTCCCCAGTAGGCGATAGCTGGTCTGTATCAAATCCTATACACAGCTGGGGTGAATTTTGCACTTTTCCAAATACTGTACCAGAATGTTTTGAGCGTATGCATAATGATTTTGGCACATCTCTTAACACAAAATTAGCTCTGAGCATGAGTAACTTTAACTATAATACAGTGAAACCAATGTACAGATGTGAAGAGGCATGTTCCTAACTGAAGTAGAAGAGTTTAGTCTTCCTATATAAAGCATGTCCCTATATTTTAGCAGTTGCAGTGACAAATTAAATCTTTTGCCTTAGTTCAGTCTTCTGTTTACCTGCTATTTCTACCTACTAATATCAAAGATATTTCAAACATTTCTTTAGTGTACAAGCAGAGATATTGTAAAGTCTGTATTGACTGTGAGCACAAGTTGAGTTCTGCAGAAATTCCCCATTAAAAGGAATGGAGACATTGCCTTAGAGGACCAAACTGGAGAGAGAGATCAATTTTAAGAACAGGGAAATAACTGGTGCAGGTCTATAGATGCAGCGTCATAAGATACTCTTGGTTCATAGAAGAGTTCCAAGAAGGACCATGGAAGTTTAAACAAAATTCAAAGATAGAAGAGATCCTGTGAAGTATTAAAATCAGGCTCTTCCAAGGTCCTCCTTACTGCAAGCAAGGATTCCTTCTGACTTTTATTAGGACAGAGTTTGAAATTCTCACCCTAAACCTTTAGTCAGCAAACACTGTACCTGCAGTGAAGAGCACTTGTCTGTGCATCCCTTTTGGCCATTTGGAAATTATACCAATAGTAACAAAGAGGAACATTATTTTGTGGTTTCCTTGATGATATGTATACCCAATTTGAGTCTAAATGTTATAAAATTGATGGAGTATTCCATTTGTAAGTATAACCTTTACCAAAAGTGGAGGGAGGAAAAGATAAACAGTAAAAACATTTGGAAGGTATAAACTTGGTTGGTAACCAGGTTAATTCTCGGTTACCAATACCAGCTCTACCAAGTAACTCAGTAATAATTTATACTACCAGAGTTACCAGGCTCTCCTAGAGCTTGGGTTGAACTCCAATGTGTCAGACATATATTATAAGAAAAGCAGTTTTGATATCAACTGCTTGGTATCTGCTTGTAAAATCTCATGAGCCTATGCAGTTGGACAAAAACTTTCCACATTTTCTATTAATAATGGAAAAGTTTTGGAAAAAAAACCCTCTTTTTGGGGTTGAGTACTTTTTAGTTGGATTTTCTAGATGAGAAACGACAAAAGGATATAAGAATATTCAAATGGTTTAGGAAAATTCCCTCCTTGTCTTAACAGTTATATCTTGAAATTGAAGTACTTCAAATTAAAAATTGTAGCATTAAATTAAAGATTTCTAACAGCATTTGATACCCATTTTTAGATTTACATTACTTCCCCACAACAAACCGTATTTAAATTTTATCTGTTCTTTTCTGTGCCTAGGCCAAGAGAAACATCCATCACAGTAACATCATGAACTCCCTGAAAAATCTGATATATTGAAATAACTCGCAGCAGATCTATGGGGAACAGCCAGTCCTGATAAGTAGTGTCTTTCTACTTCAATGCTCTTGTCTGTAGAAATGAGACAAAAGTCTCATTTACAAAGTACCTTGAAATCTGAAATCATTTAATGTGTTATGTAGGCACTAGATTTTATTATCAGCTAGTAGGACATTGTTAGTGCCAGATGTATTAAAGACAGAAGAGATTATGTGATGCAGAATATGGAATAAATGCCCCAAAGAACATTCCTTTTTTTCTTTTTTACAATGATATCTTTCCTAGATGTAGAAAGAATAGTATTGTGAAAATAATATGTAATCAAATATTTTTTTAACCAAACAATTATCCAAAGTGTAGTAGAATTAACATGCTATCAAGTATTTAGGAAAAAAATATATTTGGCAGCATAATATTTGCATTTTGATAGTTCTGCTGTATAAATCCAACATACCACATCTTGAATGCAAGCATGAAAACCTACCTACCTATCTTTATCATAATGGTGACAATAAAAAGGAGGACGAACGTAGGAATGTAGTTGCTTGACAGCTAAAAAAAAGAGATCCTAAATGAATGGGCAGAAAAATTTCAGCAAAGTGGCTGTAAATATCAGTACAGTTCTGTTTTCAGATGATCTGTTGTGTTACTGCAAAGTCACTCCAAACCTATGGAAAAAAATCCCAAAGGTCAACAAAAATCATTTTTCTTCTTTTAACTAGCATGCAATTTTTACATTAAGTAGAATTTATACTCTATGAAAACAGATTACTCAAAATTAATGTCTTCCTACCTTTATCCAGTTATCTTCTCTTGATTTTAAATAATCAGAAGTCGTAACTTATGGTGTATGAAGACTTGAGTGTTTTATGTGTTATCATTCCTTAGCATGGCTTCCACAGACGTATGTGTAGTCTGCAATCTGTATATATCCTCTCTTTAATAAATAGTGAGGTTCTGGAGGCAAAGTCACCTCTTATACAGTTCTTAAATTCATGAATAACCTTAAGCATGTGACTCATTCTGCTGACTTGGGTTATCTCATGTGTTTAAAGTTATGCATCTGCTGAAGTGCTTTGGTGGATCAGGGCCAAAGCAAGTAGGGGCTGTAGCATTGATTCTCAAACTGTAAGATTCATTATCCCTGTCTTTGCATGAATTTGTGCAAAATAAAGGTTTTGTGATTAGTGGAATTTCTTTAAGGTTTATTTTAATTTGTCTGATTTCATTCCATTGTGCATGGCCCATTTTTATGTCTGTGTTTCCTAGGAAACAGTTGTAGAATGGAATTTGATATGATGTGTTATCAGGTTCCTTGTCAGCAAGTTTCAAGTGATAGTTATGAACTTGACAAATTAAGTAAAATAAAATTATGATAGGAGCACTAAGAGAGAACTACAGGTTTAATGTTTGCTGTCGTGTGAATTATGTTCTAATGTTCTTATTTGTTTGGGAACAGAGCAGTAATTCTGGTTACTGGAAAGAGGACAGTATTGATATCAGTTATACAGGGTGTAATGAGTGTAAATGAAATCAGTGTTTTGAGTGTGCAGTTGTTCCAACTGTTGTAATATAATCTCATAAGGATGTGGATTGCGTTAAGTCAGATTAACTCCATTTAAAGTCTTTTATTTCTTTAATGAAAAAAAATAGCCAAAGAAAAGAAATACTGAATTAGGGGTTGTGTCCTGTATACCAAAATCAAGATAAGGATAGGATATAAAAAAACTATAAGCAAAAAACCATATTTCAGATGTTATTTATAACATACTAATTGCTCTGCAAGCATAAACATGAATGCTTATTTCAAAACATTCATAGAAATTTCTGTAAAGAGTGCTTTAGAGACTTATAGTAATAAGGATCACGTGAGCAGGTAAACTAGAAGACATAGGAAGAAAAAGTATGGCCTTATAAATGACTTTTTGGACATGAACTTGTGCTTGTGACATTTTTTCAGTGTTATTGAAGTCAAGAGAGACATGAACAGGAAACTCTGGATTCATGCAGAGGAGTCAATTTAACTTCATGCTGTTTTCCAATGACACACTTCAAGAAAAAAGATTTCAGGAATTTGTAAGTATTCTATTGAGAACAGCTTTCTGTAAACCTATCTGAATGCCCCACTTATCTTGATCGAAACCCAAGGAGCTAGGCCAGGCACTGAATATACCAGAAAGAGCTCTGAAAGTCATATGAATTCCCTGGCTTTTGGGGAAAGAGAATATAGATTTATCATTGGAGTTTGTTCCAGCAGTGTGCCTTTCCTAAGTGGGAGAATTATTTGGTTTAGTTTTATTTCTACCATTATTTGTGTTTCAGACATTTAATAAAAGTCATGTTAACACTTGGTAACTCTTAAGGTCATGGTTTCCTTCCTTATCACCAGAGCGTCCCTGTAATGTGTGCCAGCTCTGGCAACCTCAGTAGGTGTAACCTGACCATCAAGTGTGGAACACTGCTTGTCCTGAGGTCATTGTCTCCCACATGGCAAGATGTGGGATCACATCAGAGCTCACCTCAGCTCTCTCCAGCATCACATTTGTTTCTCCATGAAGCTAAAGGTGCTGGAGAAGATATTTGGTTGGCCAATAGGGGCCTTTTCCTAAATCAAGATGCTGGTGGGGAATCTGTTTGAACCCACAAGATCAGAAGCTCCCCAGTTTCCCCCTTATGCAGTGCTCAAATGCAAATCCTTAACAGATTTCGAGAAGGGGAGGTGTCATAACTAGAGCCTAAGGAAAAGGGTCATATGGGAAACTGAATCATAGGATATCGCCCTAAAACCTGAGCTCAACTTTCTCTGCAAATTTTTTGTTGTGCAATAGAAACAATAGCAATAATTGAAAATTATTTAATTAGCCTAATTACTCCCACATTCTAACTCTTTTGTTTGTTTGTTTATGAGAAAGTTATTGTCCATTCCTCACTCAGTGTTCTTACTCTGAGCCTTTGGCAAACATGATTACAGGCAGATGGATCTTAGTTCTAGAAAAGAATAAATCGCTTCCCTTCAGATAAATCTAAAGTGTTTCGAGACGCTCAGAAATTCTGTCATTTTCTAGTATTAGCAGCGGTTCTTGAAGAAATGGATTTCTGGCCAAAGGTAGGGGAGGTGCCATAGGCGAATTCATTGAAGAGGTGACTCTACACAGAGAAATCATCACCACAAGTACAGTTGTATGTGTACACTCCCCTGCACAAGTACTATATATACTTACAGTCTAAAATTTTTAGTCTGTAAATTACTGTAAAATTTACAGTCTAAAAAATTTAAATCAATGTAGTGTGGTAGGGATGAAGTATATAGCACCTCACTTATAGAAGCAAATCAAATCACTAGAAATGTTATGTTTGTATCAATACTTCTCTAAGCCTTTAGTATCACTTTAAAGAAGGGAAAAGAAAACAATTTGTCTTGAAGTTGATTTAACCTGACACAAAAGACTGTAAAAGCACGAAAGATGGTCTAATGTGGAAATACATATTTCAACAATTTAGAAATTGTGCATTACAAACTCAGTGAATAATTGTGGTCTGTTTGCCAAATAAGAATGTGGACAATTGCTAATGTAGTATCATGTCAGTCCAGGAGACAAAGACATTATATTCTTAATATAAAAATGCACACTGAAGAAACAGTAGCAAAGAAATAAATATTTGTCATTGTTCAAAAGAAATAAACATTTGTCATTGTTCAAGCTTGAATAAATGACTTCTTTTAATGTAGTTAGAGGTTTCAAAGAAGTCTCATTTTGAGCCAACTAAAACTTTTAAGACTCTGTTCTCTAAATGTATATTATAAGAGTGCAAAATGCATCCACATATGATGTGCTGTTATCTTGTCTGTCTCTTTTTCTAATTCCGTCTTTTGATGTCATTTAAAAATGGCTAGGGAAGTGTTTTGAAGGCTTGCAAAAAAAAAAAAAAAAAAAAAAAATGCTGCTCTCATTTCCAAGACAAGTCTCGCTATGAAGTCTCAGCAATCCAATTTGTATGAGTGAGTTACTATACATTTTTGAAGAAAACAAGAGCTTTAACAGCTCAACTTAAAATAGAAAATCTACGTGCTGTGTATGTGTGTGCGTATGTGCGAGTGTGCGTGCGTGTGCGTGTGTGTGTACAGGCAAACATGGCATTCAGGAGAGGGAAATGAAATGAGCCAGAAACTTCTCACATTTTCCTGGCATCTGTGGCGTGTCGCCATATGAGAACCATATGACTGCTGGCAGATTGGCATGTCAGCTCAAGCATGTACAACTTGACCTCACTGAGCTCTGTGTTTATCAGTTTATAACAGGAATATCGATACGATTTTAACTGCACTCTTTCTGTGCAAGGACACTTCATCCTTTCACAATTCTCCTTTGCTCAAATGACAGCACCTTGTTTTTGAAGTCACTTCTCCACTTGGGAAAAAAAAAGAAAGAAAAAGAAAGGAAAAAAAAAAGGAGAGAAATAAAAAAGAAATGAGAAGGCAGCAGGAGAGAGCAGAAAGCTGTTCTGTGTGCCAGAATGATGTTTCATTCATTGTTTTGCTAACTGTGAAGTCCTTAGTGCAGTTTGCCACAGGGTTGCCTGTCTGATTTATGCTTTCTTTGTGGCTGAAAAGCACAACAGTATTAAAGACACAGGTAGAGTCATTTTGGGTAGAAAAAAAAATCTGAAATGGTGATAAATGATGCCCACCTAACGTATGTCTGCACAGAGTAAAATGATACCCTCCTAGTCTTTATTCACTTAGAAGAGAGATAATGTACAGAAATGTGGGGGCAGAGGAGGGGTTTATCTCAAGCTGACTTTGCCTGTCCTGATCTCCAAATGAATGGCATATATGTAAGCAGATATGTAGTTGCCACAACTCATATATATACAGTTACATATAAGAGTGATGGACATGATATAAAATCTGAGACAAATAGCTCTCTGTCAAGAATGAGAAACTGGATAGAAGCTTACCCATAAATCTGAGTTTTCTTCAAAGAATCAGGTGCCATACAAACTCAACTGGCTGTTTTTGTGCCTGGGTGAGAGCTGATAGCAGGGCAGTGATGTGGTGCCGTCTGCCTTAGATCTGGGTTGCAGTGCAATGTGCGGGAAGCACAGACCATACTGGTGACCACAGGACTTCATAGCCATCTTTTCCTAGCACGATAGGAGTATATTTCTGTTCCTTACACACTCACCCATAAGCATCACGAATAGTTCCACTAACGCTGTGCAGAAGCATCACTTCACATCCATACCTACACTCGCACAGTCCTCCAGAAATGATATTATTTATATCTGCTCAAGCTTCCTTGAAGCTTAAGCTTGAAACTACTGTAGTTTACTAATATTTTCTATACTATCTCCTTATTTAGAATTTCATTAAGATGGAATCTAGGACTGAGGTTTAAAACTTTCTCATAAACACATGATCTTCACCACAAATGCTATAGAGATGATATGTAATGACCTGGGCTTTGTGAATACTAGTTGAAGGATATATGGAAAATTGGTGAAGAATCTTATTGGGAAATGAGTTAGATCATCTTCTTGAAGTCAAAGGGAAAATGGGATCTGATTTGTGAGGCAGGTTTGTTTGTTTAATTTTTAAGAAAACTAGGAGCAGAAATGGAATGAGATCTAAAAATTATTTTCCCATGCCCACTCAGAGGAAGATACAAAGGAATATCCTGCCACAGACATATAATTTTGTATAATCATATAGTGAGTCTATAGTGATCAAAATTGCTATTCACTTTGTGACTGAGGAATTTATCAGAAAGCCTAAAATGTTTGGATCTATTTCGCAAAATTGCATTCAACAGTCGCTTTCCACTGATGGACTGGAATAAAGGGAAAAGAAAAAGATTAAGAGTGAGGAGAAATGGCTCTATCCTGCTGAAACCAGAGTGCTATTTATTTCTTGTTTGTTTTGGCAGGTGGCATTTGGACAGGAAACCTAATACTGTGCTAAGCCAAATGGTTTTGAGTTTACCCACCTGTAGCCTCTACATAAGACATGAAATTTCAAAAATTCAGAGTTTCAGAGTCTTTTGTGCATGACAAGCTCTGATTTAGTTTTTTATTATCATTTGACGTCTGCCTAGATAGTGCTGATAGCTTGAGAAAAATTGCCACATCAAATTGCTGATATAGGATGTCCAGCCCTTGGAAACCAGCAAGGAACAACTTCCATTTGACAACAGTCTTTTTTCTCTTGGCCGAGAGATATTCTGTCAGGGGCACTAGTTTCAATCAGCACTGACATCTAGGGGCAAAGAGCCTACTCAGAAAGATGACTGAAATTAAAATATGAGCACAAATTCTAATAGGGGAAATGTCTCATTTCAACACATGTGAGTGCACATACACTCACAACTCTGAGCATGCATGTTTAGTCTCAAGAATCCACTAAAATGGACTACAGTATTTCTGAAGCATATATTTAGTCTACGTTAGTCTGTGATCTTTATTCCTTCTGTAGGAAAAAAAATAGATTTTTTTCCCACTAGATCTAGACTTTCTCATCATGTTTATTTTAAAAGGAATTTATTACTCCGAGTAGTAACAAAAATATTTCAAACAGCAGCAGCACTGAAACACTGTATGCTTGTGATTTGTGGTGGTGGCTTGTCTTTTTTAAGGATAGATAAAACCAGTTCCAGGCACTGAGCTGGTTTAAAACAATTGGCCCCAAATATTCCAATAGTAGTCACCTGGAAATAACAACATAAAACAAATGCACATAAAACAGAGTAATAGATCATACAGTAGTTACAGGGTAAAGGATTAAATGGTAGACTTGCACATCAACAAGCCAAGCCCCTCATCATTAGACAGTACTTAGGGTAAATGGACAAGTCAAGCTGTTTGTGCCTTTTCGCTTCCTTTCATAGAAGTGAAGTAAGAGGAGAGTACTTAAGTGCATGGTTCAGAGGGAGGGAAAATCATTTAAGAGAGCATGTGGACAGGTTCAAGTGAGAATGAAATATGAGCTGGGGAAAACGCCCCTCATTGAACACACTTGCAAGTCCTGATTACATGGCCTGCCACTGGAGTTAATTCAGATTCCTGCTTAAATAGTCACAGTCATTCTGCTGCTTTGCATCAAAATGTATGGAGGTGATATGGAGGTGAAATACAAAATGTGATCTACAACCCTCTTCATTGTTACTGAAAAATTAAAGGTTTTATTTAAAATCTTGTAATGAAAAGCTATTAATTGTGGGGATATATTTTTGCTATATAGAGAAAGGTGTGTCATAAAAAGACCTACTAGCATAATAATCAAACTTTGCCACTCAGTACACTATGCATCAAATAACCTGCACTATATACTGTAGATCATTTGTGGTGAGTAAATCAATCCTATTGTAGGCCCACAATATCAACCTGTTTCTGAAAAAAAAAGAAAAATCATTCAAAGATTTTTTTCTTTATAGCAATAAGAAGAAAATCTTCAGCTGAAAGATCTCTTCATGAAATAACCAGGTCACACTATCCCATTCTGAGCACTTGGTTATGCTGTAGGTAGGAGCTGTTCTTCAACGTCATTCTAACCTTATTCATCTCTCCTTAGGGAAGACCATTCCATCAGAATGTTTGGATGCATTCCCTCCGTGTCTGTTGGTATCTACTCCCTGCCCTCTTGCACTTCCTAGGTACTCCAATCTTGGTCAACTATGCCTAGAAATAATTATTAGTTTTTGCTTTGTGACTAATCTCCTCCAGCCACTCTCTGTTCATCTTTTGACCTCTAACTCCCTTACATCATTTCACCTTTAATGTTAAGGGAATGGAACATCTCTCGTACGAGGAGAGGCTGAGTGAGCTGGGCCTATTTTCCCTGCAGAAGAGAAGGCTGAGGGGGGATATGATTAATATGTATAAATTCAGGAAGGGAGAATGCAGGGAGGA
>JAVCKT010032999.1:0-10269 GCA_032273925.1 Rhynchotus rufescens
ACTTACTTTTTTAATATTTTATATCCTATTTTTAAAAAAAAAAAAAAAGAAAAAAGCAACAATCAGAACATTAAGCATAACAAGAGCAGGATGGTAATGAAGACAGAGCTCTAAAAAGAAATGCAAATTCTGACTTGAATGACTAACTGATCTTCTCTTTGGTCTTATTTTTCAAGCATAGCACATTTAACCCTCCTGAGCCATTAGGTAAACTCAAAAAAAAAAAAAAAAAAAACTATTGTAGCCATAACATCAGGATCTTTTTTCCTAATTGGAGGCTGAAATCTGATCTGTACAGCTCTGTAATAATATGGGACTGCACTAGGGATAGCGTAATTTAAAAGACATCCTGTCATCTGGGATGTTGATACATTTCTGGCAATGGATGTACCCCTTACAACCACTGCATACCCAATTAGGGATTTTTTTTTTTCATTCATTTTTTAGTGTTTCATCTTTCATTTTTTAGTTTTTAATCTTTTTCTCCTCCTTTTTTTTTTTTTTTTTTTTTTTTGTCAGTTGTCCTCAGAGCAGTCTTTAAAAAGGCAGAAACCACAAATGTAAAATAGGATTTACAACTAAGAGTTAAGTATATCCCCTTCCTTTCTCCTCTCTACACTGTTTTCAATCTCCTTTGGTCAGGCCAGTCTTGAAGCTTCTCCAGGCTGCATGCTGCCCTTTTGCAATAAGGGAGAAGCAAAACCTTGCTCTTGCTCTCCTTCCTCTTAGTCTGCCAGCAATCAAGGCTGCTTTTCCAAACGTCTGTGTGGAGGAACAGTGGAGTCTACGAGCAACCACCATTGATTAGATCTCTCAGCTCAGGAGCTTGCATAACTCATTTGCACCTCCAATATAGCTTATCATATATCATTTTTATTCACAGTATAAGGCTTTTATGTTTTTGTAAGGAATTTACAAACTTGCGTTCAATGATTTCACCAAAAAAACCCTTAACATTGAATTTATCTTAACAAACATTTCCAGCTTCATTCAGTATACATAAGAATCAATAAGAAATTTTCCTTACAGAGAAAGATAGGATTCACGGTAAATATAATAAAACTGATTAAACATTAGCCTTTATGAGGAATAAACCTACATCAAGATACAGTTGGGGGAAAACGGTAGAGGTGGTAAGAGAGGACAGGAGATAATTGTTTGTTTTCAAATACAAATAAGTTCAAAAAAGGAAAAAACATGCTTGAGTGTTCACGAAATTTGTGATTATACTAGAAGTTAAACTCCTTTCAATTTTTATCCAAAGACCTATTTTGTCTAAACACATACATTAACAATAAAAACAAACATACATACATCTTCAGTTCTTTGCCTTATCTTGTATTACTTAGAGTGAAAAAAAAAAAGACTGAAGGTCATAATTCCCTTCAATCATTCCTTACATGTGTGGTGAAATGAGCCATACACGAATTACAGTGTCTTATTTGTCCAGCAGCTGTAGTTTCCTACAAGGCATGCCAAAAGGTTACATATTTTTAAAGTTACTTTCTGCAAAAAGAGTTTAACTTTTTCACTTGTCTTTCTATTACGTATAGGAAGAGTAGTTCCTGTAACAACTCGACCTGTCTATGGTCTTTAGCCCAGCGATAAATCATGACCTTAGCAAGCTGAGTGAACAGAATTATAGAGGTAACTGTAAACAAAACAGGAGTGAAGAAATGTAACATGAAGAGAAGCATTTTGATCTGAAGCTGGCTCATATTTTAAAATAAATGCATTATCAATGAATGCACAGATCCATACAAAAAGACAGAATATAGGATATTATGAAGAAGTTGTAACAAACACCTATTTCTTCCTATAACAATTTTGCCTGCTCTAGGTATTACTCCTTATTGTGAAAAATTTCTATGGTTTGTTCTACATGACTTGCTCAAGTGTTTGTATGCAAGCACAACTAGTCAAAATCTATCAGTGTCTACATCATTTTTTTGATCCAGAATAACAAAGCTGCAAAGCCCTGCTAAATCCTTGTTCCCCATGCAATGTCCTAGTTTAAGAAGAGTTTGTGGGCTAGTAGACCAGAGTCATTTTAAATAAAATCAGGCAGCACTTACCTTCTAGGAGGACACTAAATCAACTCCAGCCCCCAAAAGGTACATAAGGATCTGAAACGATGATTGCTCTGTTAGATGTCTTCCAGATGCAAGCACTGGTCATATGTTTGTTTTGGGGAATTAAATTAGAGCTACTGTGATGTAGACACCTTGGACCATGCGGTGAGGAGGTAGGGGTCTTTTTTGAACTACCTACGTGCTCCCATTATGATAAATTATTTGATAATGTAGCCACAGCTGATATACAATCACTGAGCCAATATTTTAATGTAAAATAAGAGTAAGAGGGAAATAGCTATTTAAAAAGACAAGTCCACCAACTACATGAGCCTTTGAGTAACACCTGAATATTTTACGAGGAACAAACATGCAGCTCAGTCCTCAGGCTATGGGGTTCAGCATTTTTTTTTTAACAACCTCAGATATCAAAAAAAAGAAAGAAAAAGAAAAGAATAATAAACAAACCCTTTCTCTGCAGGAAAAATATCTGAATAAATTTGGAGAAAAAGGCAGACAAACTTATAGCTCAGGGTAAAAGGTTAGGTCACAAAAATATACTAAAAGGAGAAGCATTTCTAAGAGTACCTTTGGATGTATTTCATGTGATGAGTAATTTTTAAACCATCATAGAAAATGAGTTTTAAAATGTAACATGTAGTCCTCTGCTAATTACAGCTTGAAGATACTTGGCTGCATTCCCTCCAGATTAAGTTTTTGGCTATCATTTCTAGCTCAGGAAGTGATTTAATGCTACTTGTTGTTTCTGCTGTAATATTTAAAGCTCCAGTTGAACAATACATTCCCTTCATGTTGTCCTTGTTTTCTGTTTCTGGTAAGTGAAGATTAATGCTTTTCCGAAAGCACTGCAAATCACATGCTAATCTGAGATCTAGTCCTTCCTGGACAGACCAAGAAAGGGAGACATTTAGCAAAGCAGATATCCTGTGAGTGCTTCACCCAACCTACTCAGGTGTCAAATCTTGACTCTCCCACAGCATTTTGGTGCTTTTTCAGCAGCAGACCTGTCCCAACACGTCCTTTGCTCTTTCCCTATTCAGAGTTTTTTTGTCAGCAGCATTTGACGCTCTTAGTTTTTTACCATTCCAACAGTTTCATCCAGTGCAATTACTATCAAGCTGGACAGAAAATAAAGGAGATTTTTTTTTTTTCCTGAGTGGAACCAAAGGAACAAGGAAAATACTGCAGGGGAGGTAGACAAAGATTTGCTACCGTCTCTTGTGCAGCACAATGAGATTAAGTGGTTATACAAACTCTTAGCTTGTTACCTCAAAATATGTCTTAGAAAAAAAGAAATTGAAAAAAAAAAAAGAAAACCTTTTTTAAAGTTGTCTTTATGCAATATTTATGCAGTAACAAGGTAAGGTTTGGCAGTATGGATAACAACATAAAAAATACAGGAATGAAGTCAGCTAAAGCAATGGAGTAAGCCTAGATACTACAGTACAGAGACACTGCACAAGTTCTTGCCGGTCTCAAAGGTCAAGATAAATATGTCAAACCTGGACTGCTGGCAGCAGTACATGCCTATAAGTTCACACAGGGCGGTAAGATTTTGTAAAGAAAGGCATTGTATAAATTAACTGAAATTTCACCCTATCCTATTTTCCATTGTTTTCTTTGTCCAGATGACTTTGTCAGTGATGCAGTCCTAAATAATTAATTGCTCAAGAAAAGAAAACACAGTGAAATCACTGGCAAACAATTTTTGTTTCCTCTTTTCCTCCTGTTTGGTCATTACAGAAAGTAAGAATCATCATGCTTCTGCTTTTCTCCACAGCCTTTAAGACCTAATCTGCTCTTTCATTAGGAGTGAGAGCATCAATCACCATTACAGGCTGTGCCTGAAACCAACAATGCTAAAAGAGCGGAAATTTTAATTCCATCCATCCTTTCAGTGATTACATATCCCTTTTTTTCTGGTTAATTATTACATATCCTTTCTACTTCAAAAGGGTAAATTGCTTTACAATAGAATAAAATGGGAAAAATGATGAAATTGAATTAAACTTTTTGTTGTTGTTTGTATTCGCTCTGATACAGTTGTTGATTTTACCAATTTGTTTGCTACTGAAAAGTCATTATGGTATGAATGACCTTGCTAGAATGAAGTTCTATCTTATCAGTGCCTTTCAGTCCCTCAATGCCTCAACATATCTAATATGTTGGAAGTTTTGATATTCAATATTCAAGCAGTGCAGATGGTCAACTAAATCTCATGACACTCCTTGAAATTTCCAGTCAAAAATTTAATCATAAAAAACTATTTCCAGCCAAACTGAATTTTGATACTAAAAAGACAGATTTCATCTAAATGAATAAATTACATCGATATGGACCCAATATTCAATTGCCTAGAAATAATTCACTTGCTTGGTAACAATCCATATTCAGCTTATGAACAAAGTCTCCACTCATTCTAATGTGATGGCTGGATTTTAGAAAACATAGTAACAAAACAAAGCACTGTATAAAGCAAAGGTCTTCGTGTATGAATTTTTGCTATCCTCTTTCAGAGAAATTCATTCTGGGCTCTTGGGCACTAGGTCTTTCCTTTCCTTTTTTCAAGCACTATCAGGGTAAGACAGTCAGAAAGTAGCTAGCTGGTGCATCATATTCAGATAATCAGATCACTGTCAAGCTACAATAATGAGGTTTGTCCTCTAGGTTTCTTTGATTATTTGTGAGCAAAGATATACCTTGCTAGAATTTTTTATATTTAAATTACTCTTCCTTTTTCTGAAAAAAGAAGTAAAGGAAAACTTAGCTGCTTGTATGAATATATAATCTCAAGATTCTAGAATTAGAAATGTAAACAATTTGGAGAATATCACATTTTCAAAATATATCACAATTTTCAAAATACTAATGCCGTACCATATTTTTTCTGTGTTTTTGTCCAGTTTAGTTTTACAGTTTGCAGAATGGCAAATTTCCTGCATCTTCTCCAGAGAAAGATAGCAAAACCAAATCCAAGCCGAGCTGACTATTACATTTTTTTCCCTCATCAGGCTTAACTTAATCAGGCTTAACTTAATCATTGTTATGGTTATTCTGCTTGCACCCCTCTGAAGTAAAATAACAAATTCAGTAACAGAAATTCCTCTAAAAACTCAAGAAATCTTCTTGGTCTATCTGTGAATTAGATCCTCATGCCCTGAAGGTTTTTAATCTGTGAGATAAAAGAACGTGCACAACTGAAATTTTTCTCTTTCTTTTGTTTGTAATAAAACTGTTTTTATTCCTTTGTAGGCCCTCAGAAACTTTCTTGTCACTGCATTTGTTTTTCTAGCTTACATATCCATGCTATCATTTTCCTTGAGCCCTAAAAATCATTTTTGCCTCCTCCTTCTCACCGGGCCCTTAGACATCTCAAAGAGACAGATCAAGAGGGACTACTGAGCTTTTTTAGAGACTTCTCAAGGATCTAAGGTTAAAAAGGAACTGAACTTGGAACTGAAAGAGTGAGAGGAAGATGAATACAGAGCCAATTAAAGCCTACACAAAAAAAAAGATAAGAACATCAAAAAGCATCTCTCTCATTTAACCCTGGAATTTGATTCAATGACGCTTGCTTTCAAAAGCAGTACACAAACATTAATTATTCCTCACAATACCTCAGTGAGATAAATAGAAATCTGTTAAGGTGAGCCAATGAGGTAATAAAGAGGAAAAGTATCTTTTTTAAAAAAAAGCTTAGTGGGACAAAAGGTTGTATTAAAGAGAAATTATGGCTGCTCATGAACAAATATAGAAAGTAATGAAGCTACTGCTGATTATAAAAACACCAAGTTACTGAAAAACACCATGCCGCTGAATACTGAGGCTCTGATCAGAGTCAGGCAGCCTGGGTTCCTCTAAAAGACTTTGTAGAAAAACAGTATCTTCCAAGGGTGGTAAATTCCAGTTTCTATTCTTGAAGCAGGCCTGGAGATACTTCTGCTGCTGATAATGTTAATGGTAACCATTTCCTTTGAGACCAGATATCAGTCTGGTTCCTTAAACAACAGATGTTGATTGACTGCATTGGAGAGGCCCACAGGTGTTTAACCTCCCAGCATAACTAATGGAGTTGCAGTCATCTCACCCTAAAGAAAGCACATATAGTGAGATACAAATGCCCAGCAGAGCATTTCAACCTACAGTATCCCACGACTCTTCCAGATGGTGCTTCAGAAGGATGAGGCCTTCCATTAAGTCCTGCATCATATCAAATCTCTGTATCACTCAAATGGCACAAAGTACTCATTTCTGTGAGACACCTAAGCTCGTCAGAAGAGTATTGATGCAAGTCCCATCTTGGATATTTGGATTATGAAGATGAAGAAAAACAAGTGCTTTCCTTTGTATCCATGTGCTGCTATTCACCTCCTACACTGGAAGCTGCTTGAAAAGGCCTGCATTTTATTATGTGCTTTTTCACTGTGACTAGTACAGCATGATTCTTACTTATAATTCAGACTCCCAAGAGGTACTGCAATACAAATATAATTGTGAAAAGACATTTCTTTGGAGAAAGGTAATATTAAGTTAGCTTTTGTGAGTATGTGTATAATTGCATGTCTTGGGGGAAAGGAAGAAAGAAAGAAAGGTGAATGTGACAATAATTCAGTTATGTGGTAGCATGGTGCAAACGTTAAACTCAGTAGTTAGAGGACTAAATATATTTCTTTGGCTTCAATTATCCAACAGAAATATTAGTTTTATTATAAGCCTTTTACAAGTCCCTTTTATAACAATGGAAGACACTATGACAAAGAGTTACTGAAATCTTATGAACTGTCCAAATAGCCATATTAATCCTGATATGTTAATGCTATTGTGATTTTTAATCATCCACATTGCTATAAAATGTTTTTTCCAAAAGAAAATACTTTTATATAAGATAGACTGTGAATCACTTTATATTATATAGATTGTCTATTACTTCATTAAATCTTTGGAATTTATTCATCTCCATGGAAAATTCCCCCCGTGTATTTGAGCTGTCTTATACTATGGAATATCTTTGTCTGGTAGTAGAAATTTATTTGTTACTTTCTTTGAATTAGACTAGCTAAAATATAGTATAATAATAGTATGTAATATAAGAGCAACATTTTTTCCACTTGTAGACTCTATACAGAATGACTGAATATAACTGCAGCAAAACTCAAAGGCTTAAGAAAAAAAGTTGTTAAATGTATTTCAGAAAAAGGCAAGTAAAAACCCAGATAGATTCTGAGTATGTAATAAACCAAAGGGAACATATAATCCTAGTGTTTCCGTTTTGCATTTGCAGGTAGGTATTTTGGTTTGTTCTATTACCTATTTGTTGAAAACACTCCTGATCTGCAGTCCCTGATGACTCTGAATCAACAGTCTACAAGTTGATTCAGGTGCATTAATTTGGCCTTGTTAAAGTTCTGCCAAATCTAATGAAAGTAGAAAATATTTGTAGATAAATTTACAAGAAAAGAAAGAAATAAGAAACTATTAGTCAAATTGTAGTCCTAGTAAGTATGATGAGACACCCTGTGGTTATCTGAAATTTGTGCATTTTGATACCAGTAAATATCTATGAGAAAAAAAAATGAACGAACTGGTTTTAGACCATTAGAAATTGATCACTTTCCGGATGATGTCTTTTCTTCCAGTAGACTCTCCATAGGTCTTACCTTTTTTAAATGCAGTTTTCCATAAAGAATCCCCCACCTTGGTAACTAAGTCTGTCCATGGGAATGCAGTGGAGGGTGGGAAAACTTGTATTTCAGAGATGAGCTATTGCTCTTCAGCTGTTCTGTCTCTGCAAGAAGCAGAGTTCAGAGCTCAGTAGGCTTTAATCAGAAGTGATTTTGAATATTTGTAGAAGAAGGAACCTGAGCCTGTTTATTGTCTCCTTGTGTCGGGCCATCATAACCCAGTCAAACTCTGGATGTGATCCAAGTATTTATGCTGGAAGAGCTGTCTCCCGACAACACCCAACTGTACAGTTCTAACAGCTCTATAGCTGTAGAGTTGGTCTCCCCCTACCTGAGAGCCCAAAAGGCTTGGGTAGGTCTTTGTAGCTCATTGCAACTCTACTCACAAGGGACATATCAGACCTCAGAAGCAGCTAAGGCACATCAGCCTGATGCTGACCTCCAGCTCATTTGTTCCTCTTCTTGCAGAGCAAAGCATGCAGCCCTATAAGAGCTACTGGAAAGCTAACCCTGTCCTGCTGTGGTCCTGCTGGCCTTCCTCAGCTCCTGCTGTGCATTGCTGACTCCCTGTCATCAGGCACTGCAGCTTCTTCATGCATTAAGTTGTTGCAGGGAGCAGATCTGAATTAAAACTAGTTGCTTTTTAATTTGTTTAATTTGTTTATCTTTTTTTTTTCTTTTATGCTTCCTTTTCATTGTTTATTATCAAAATATATTCATTTTTTTCTACTGCAAGGTATGTTATTTTTATTTATTTTCTTATTCATCCTTATCTTTTGTTCTGGTATAACACTATGTTGTTACATGTGTATATGTGTTACATGTGTTGTTACATGTGTATATGCGTATGCACCTATGCATTAATAAATTTTTATAAGACATATATGCTCATGTGCAAAATAAAATCATTACCTGAAATACTTAAAAAAGACAGTAACTTTTACCTTTTAACAGCATTTCAATAGCACATTTTCATTCATTGTCATTAATGAAATTATTCATCAAAATTTGTTGTAAGACCATCCACTACAGAATTCCATTATTAAGCTTCTGTGAACCTGAAATTTATTTTTCAAAAAATTTTGTCATTCACCTTTTAGCTGTCTTCTCATCTTCTCATTCCTCTTTTTGCTGTATTAAATCCACTCTTCTCCAATTAGCTTCACAACCACAAGCCCTATTTTTTAAAAAGAAAAAAAGTTTCTTTAGGGATCTGGCAGTGTATGTTCTATGATCTATGGACTTTTAATCACAACTGTAAAAACACATAAAGGAAGCAAGAAAGCTATCCACTCTATCAATCAGCCTTAGACAGTAAGGTAAAAAGAGAGAGGAAGAAAAAAAGAAAAATGAAAAAGAGAGAGAAATGGATATCATACCAGAAAAAGATATTATCTTTTGGAAATTTGAATGATGTTTCCAGTATGTTTTTCCCTATACTTGTGTTCTGCATAGTGTAGTAATGATGTTGACTAGAATAAGCCATTTTGTTTAACTTCCATAAAGCACTGGTAGACTCTACAAGTAATTACAGTTAAAGGTTTAGTAGCTTCTGTTCCTGAGTCTCCATGATCAAAAAGTAAATTGGTTCATATATGTCTAAGCAGCCACAACTTTACAATATTTTCAGTGAAGTAACTCGGCTGCAAGTGACAGGGAACTTTGCCAAACTGAACTTCAGAAGTAAATATTGTACAGTCCATGAAAATGCATAAAATATCACTTTTTTAATCCTCAGTGCAGTGATTCCACTGGAGCTCAGTGGTCATCTCCCAGTGGTTCTTGTATTGTTTGGTATATCAGTTTATTCGTGTGTGATTTATTATGAAACCAGGTTTATATAATGTTAGTGTGCCCATATCTATGTTCAAGTAATACACGTGATTAAATATGAACCAGAAATTTCCACAAACCTCAGCAATTTCCATGTGAGAGTATCTCTCCATCTAAGAATGCTATGGCTTCTTTCCTATAAAACTTCCCTTGGATGATTTTCTGTTCTTCACAGACAATAAGGCAATTCTTGAAATAATGAATTTGTTTTTAGACTATATGTGGGTTTTAAGATATATAAATTAGAAATACTTTCAAGCCTGTTGTGTCATTACAGATAAATCCCAATTGTCTTTATGTTTTCCTCAGACCAGCCAGGAAAATTTGTCATGGATAATTGCTAACAAAATCCATTTTAATCTTATCATGCTTCATTTTTAAGATTACTTTCAATTACCTCTAGACTCATTTTTTTTTTCAGGACACTGAAAGCAGCAGAGAAGAGACAAGAATCTTTACCTCATAAATTAAATTTTACAATTCTGACTTCAGTTAAATGGTTTGAACTGTATCTTAAACTTTATCATACTGCATTATCTCTAAAAGGTAAAAAGTGGCAGAAAGACAACTATTAAAAACAGCATACTTCATTTTACAGAGAACAAAAGACGAAAAATAGAAACACTGATATGCTACAATGTGTGATTGTGTATTTTGGAAAA
>JAVCKT010033003.1:0-15810 GCA_032273925.1 Rhynchotus rufescens
GTTTCTATGTGAAAAGGAAACACTAATGCTCTCAGGAGGAGAATAAAAGCCTTCATAGCATGAGGTTAATCTGCTGACCCAAGGCACTAGTTGGGCAGTTCACACCATCACCAAGCTCTTCAAAGCCCTAATCTTCCCAGTTCAGCACTCTATTGCTGACCGCCTGCTTTCAGCATGCTAAACTGGATGCAACTGTTTATTCTGCAAGGCATCACAGGCATTTTTCAGGAGAAAGGTGTTAGAAAAGCAAGAGCAAGGCTCTGTCTACAGGAATTTGTAATGACTGAAATGCATCTTTATTCAGAATCTGTCTCAGCACAGTAGCAAGTATCTGTTTAACAGCTCTCTGCTCGCTACTCCTGTCACAGGAGGAGGTAATAAGGAGCCATAAAAGTCAAACTCCATTTTAGCTTACAGTGGAGATAATTGGATTTAATAGACACCACAGTTTCTAAATGAAAATATATGATCACCACCAAGACCATATGGTAGAAGGCATGCATAGAAAAGATATTCTTGGTGAAAGAAACAGAACTGTTGGTGAATGACCAGTGTAGGTGTTCGAGAAGGACATTTAGGCTAGTGTTGGTGTCCAAGGGGAAAAAACTAAAAAGACTCTGAAATGAGCACAATGTTTTTGAAAATACCATGTTCTGTGCAGGTGACCAAGCAGTCTGAGAGGACTAATTGCAGCCCCTTCAAGATATAACGCCACGTGATTGACTTTATATCATTCTTATGATGTTGTACTATGACATGATCCAAATGCGCTGAAATGTCCCTATTCTGCCTTAGCCTATATGGGAAGGTGACATTGTTATTAGCTTGGCCATGATAAAAATGTAGAAGGTAAAAATACGGGGACATACGGTAGACAAGTCATTAAACTTATCCACATCTCATTCATGTGGAGCTAGACTTCAAATGGAAGGAAACCATACTACTACTAGTGATCTTTTTGTGCTTTGCTGCACAGACAAATAAGTTGGAAGCTGAACTTTCCACTCTAGTCTGAGTGGAGTCCGGAGTGAGACCTGACACATATTTGTCAAATTATTCAGAACACAAATCAGATGATACTGTTCTGAGAAGAACAGTATGTTTCTCTGGGCATTGTGGCCTTCCAAACCAACTGCTTGGCTTCTGAACTGGAGGTGATTTCTATCTATCCAGGCAATTGGAGAAGCAAAAATGGTGGCGCCTGAATTCCTTCATGTCAGAGGCCAGTCTTATCCACTGATAAAGTGTCCTTCCACACGGTAGGAAGTTTGAGTTTGTGTGCCCTAGAAATTGTGCCCTAGAAAAATTGTGCCCCTAGAAATTGTGCCCTAGAAAAAATGACTGAGATTTGTGTCGAAAGAACCAGATTCTCAAGTAGCACAAACTGATCTTCCTTTGAGATTGAGATAGACATATCTAAGGGTTTTGGCTGGGTAACCTAAAGACAGAAGTATCTTCTTTTTGCAATTAAGCCTGATACATTTGTCTGCTGAAAGCACTTGACCGTGAATACTCCCTGGTTTGCATCCCTTGAAACTGTTCAGAACAGGTCTGTCCAGCACAATCCTACCTGCCACATCCTAACTCATTTTTGATAGCACATACCTATTCTTCTGTCACAGAAGGATAGAGTCCTCTGCACTTTTGTTTCGGTCCCATTCTCATTAATGTGGTAATTTTTTTCTTGTAGCAGGTGGAACGCATCACTGAGACGTCTTCAGAGCCCTCCCCTCAGCTCAGATATTGCAAATATTTTGGAGAAGAACTCATACAGTGAGATGAAGCCTGAACCTTCCTTTCTTTAATCTTACAGCATATAAGGCATTCCAGGGCCTTACCTGTCTTAGTTTTGTTCCCACCATGGATGCACTGCTGTCAAGCACGAAGACGACATTCTTTGGCAATGGAGGAAGATCTTTGGGGGCGAAGTAATGCACAAAATACCCATTAAGAATCTGTGGAAGAGCAAGAAAGTCAAGAATGAAAGACAGGTCATGTTGTTCCATATTGTTTCATATATATCCTTATAAGGCCTTTGCTATGAAGAGCAGGTTGGGCATACCTGATCCTGTTTTCAGTGTCTGTATCTACATTTCAGGTGTGTTACTTGATATCCCTCCTATTCCTGAACCCCTAATTCCTTCCAAATGCAGCAAGGATACAGGCTAGAAACACAGGAATAAAAACCACAAAATGCTTCTGAGAACCTGTTCTTATTTCCAGATTTATACAGTCAGTGAAACCAATATATATACTGGCAAACAGTTCACTGGGTATAGCCATAATGCACTGAAGCAGTGACCTCCACAATATCATAAGCATGACATTTTGTTCATCATCATAGTCCCTGGGTTTGAAAACCTGCAGACAGTGTCAAAGCAAGGTACTTAGCACCTGTGGGATTTATCTGAACATCATAGGGACCGTGTGCATTGAAAGAGGTGCTCCAGCTTCATTGGCATCTATTTCTATTAGTTTAGTCAGAGGGTGAGTCCTGATTCTTGTAGGTCTCAATAAACCATGACCACCAGAAGGAGGGCCAGGGTAGCATTCCAGCTGATGGAGAAGAATTAGACAGCTTCCAGAGAATACAAGTTGGTTTAGAGGAGAGGAAAGAATGGTGGACATCATACTGGACAAAAGAAGTGAGATGTGTTAGAGATCTGAGGTGAGGTGGAAAAGCTAGGAGGAAAAGAGAAGGGGTGGTTTTTCCTGATGGAAAAAGATACTGACAGAAGATAAAATGAATACTAAATGATTACTAAAGACAGAAACAGGATCTCAGGTACATTTAGAGACAATTTTGGAAGCAAGTGCTAAGATAAAATTGTCTTAAAGTCCAGACAATGCAAAGGGCCTACTTGGTAGAAGCAAAGTTGCAGTATAGGAAAAGGAATGAAAATAAATCTAAGCTTTAGCTCTAAATAGACTATGAGGAGAAATAGAAACTTGTAAAGATGGCAGGAACATTTGATTTGAATTCATTAAGGATGAGCAACAAAAAACAGCATCCTTTTCTTGCAGGTGTCCAGAGACCTCTGAAGGTCACAAAAAATGGCACCAAACTGCAAAAAGAGATGGAGCTTTCAAACCTTTATTGAGACTGAAGAGGAAACATAGAGAAGTTCCTAACAGGAGGTACAAAAAATGTTTAAAATGCATCCATATGATTTATCATTAGTTTCTTCCTTATACACAAGAACTGCATAGAAGTTTGGCATGCTAACTAATCCACTTTGAAGCTATCAAACTCGAAAGGGGTAGATTTTGGCTTGCATGTACAGCTTGTACAGCTGAAAAACATGCTGGGTTTAGATCATCTTGCTAAATCAGCCTACTAGACCTTGCCAGGCTGATTTCAGTAAAGATAGAAATAAATATATGCCATTTTCTGATAGCTGAAATTTACATTATGTCAAAAATTGTCCAGTTCATAGCTACTGATTTCTATACATACTATTTCTACATTGTCCTCCATTATGGGAATATCTTGTATTAAAAAAGAAAGAAATTGATATGCAATTTTTGAGATGTAGTGCTACTTTTGTAGGACATCATGAAAAAAAAAGAAAGAGAGTACATAGCAATTAAAATCTGAAGTCTGATAAAGTGAAAGGCAAATGCAAAAAGAAAGCAAATAAAGTACACACTTTTTAAAGTTCATCTTGTGGCTGCAAATTGCTTTTATTTTAGATAATTCTTTCAAGATGGAGAACAGAACTTTAGATAGTTCTTCCAAGACAGAGACCTCACTTGGAAAATATTTGCTAAGGTATATATAACATACAGAACCTCCTCAGATTTCGTTAACAGCCCTGGAAAAATGCATACAGTACCTGAACATCCCCAACACTCAGCTCCCTGTTGACATCATATCTAATTATGAAGTCTCCCAAAATGCCATTTCGAGCAATCCTGGTTTGCTGAACAACATTGGGGCTGAAGGTTACTTTAGCTAGGGTTTTGGTATGTCCAATAACAGTGGAAGGAGGAGGAGAGGCATCACCTGTGGAGATAAAACCATAATAGTACATTTTTTTGCTATTATCCTGACATGCCTCAGCACAGATCACACAATATTACCATGGAGTTAGGTCAGCTAACACAGTTACATGTTGATAAAAATGCAACTAATCAATGATAAAAAAGAACTCAATAGTCTCTTTAATTTGAAAACTAATCCTAACAACACAATGTTTTCAGGAAAATAAATGCTTAGGCAAAATTCCTTTGTTCATTGCTCAGATGTTTGGAAGTCATAGAACTCAAATGCCAGATATTCTCTGTATAACTGAAAATCACCTTCTGTGAAGAAAACACACACAATTTTAGGCCTTTAGGTTGTATTCATTCCAGCCAATTCTAGGCATCTAGAACGCAGATTCTATATGTGAGCTCCAGAGAGCCAAAAAATATAGGATTCATCTGACCTGTTTAAACATCTCCACAAGGATGAGATGAATCATACTGCAGAGTTCTTTGTATTGTTTATAAAGAAATCCTGAGGCGACTTATTCAGATATATGTCTGTATTGTAGACATGTGAGGTAGGATGGATCTGACTAATTACAAATGTCTGGGTGTAATGTCTACATCCAAACAAGTCATCTTAGCTCCTTTAAGTTCTTAGCTTCGTACCAGAGAGTTTTCATTGCAGTCGTTGGAATCTCAGACTAATTCATTGAGTCTAAAGCCAACATTTACTAATGCAGTCATACAAACTGCAACCATGAGATAAAAATTCACCTAATCTCCTGGAGTCCTTCCTCGGCTAAAGAAGAGTAAGGTACATCTCAGAGAAATGAAGAGTATATCTCAAGAAAGAGAATAATCTAGGTCTGAATCACCCGGAATAAACCTTTTCCTGTGATGGGAGTTCCATTTCTAAAGTTGAATGATAATGAAAATTTCCTGCTTTCTCTTCATATGGTCAAAATCCTACCTTCTCTCTTTCTTGATGTGCCAACTGCTGGTTCATACTGACCTGAGTAGAACTCTTACATGAGATTGGTCAAAGTTCAGAGCTGGCTTTGAATAGCCCTGAAGTTTGAGAGTTTTCCACCTTGTCCAAATTTACTACTGAAAATCCCAAAATAAATACTAAATTGATATCCTACTTGGATACTTTCGCATACACGGTGATTATACCAACACTATTCTGAAGCAGGGAAATGTTCTAATATGTGATTACATGTTAAATCCAGACAGTTACAGTTGTTTGGAATTAGGTGCTGAATTATACTGTGTGTCTGGTTCTTAGTTCTTGGCTGAAAATGATCCAAATATCTCTGGTATAGCAGAGAAAATGTGGGTGAGATTTAGCCTCATTTTGAGCATTCACAGTGTACATCCGAGCTGATTTTCTTGGCTTCTGCTATGCTCAGTAAAGACCTAGTCAACAGTGTCAGGGGACAGGGATATGACAGCTGGCTAGTTTTAGGCATGTACTTTAGGATGATTTTAATTATGTTCTAGGCTCCGTTAACAATACTGATCACAATGACATTGTGCAGGCAGTTTTGGAGAGCTTCTCTCAAGGGACACTGCATAATGGGAATGGTACTTCTGCCCCTTTGGGAAGTGCTTTGAGCTGGGTTAAAGGAATGCAACACAACAGTTGCACGCAGCGTGCAACACAATCCACCTCTTATCCAGATCCCAGAGTGCTTTACAAAACTGGACGCATATGATTATATCCATTTAATATGTGAGAAAAATGAAGCAGGCAGTGGTTACCTAACTCACCTGCCTTCACACGGGCCAAATCCATAAAAATGACAAGTCCAGTATTTGGATACTTTACAGTTTCAAAAAATGATTATCTATAGCTGTTGTATTTATCCTGAAGTGCTGGGGGTGAAGTTAAGACTTCTCCAGGCCAAAAAAAAAAAAAAAAAAAAAAGAGTCATAAAACAATAGCATTATATGACTTTATCTCCTTGTTGATTTGGCTTTACTTCCTAGCTTTCCTGTGAGTCCATTTGAATATACAAGGCACAAAGCCAGACAACTGAGGCAGGGAGGGGATTTCTCTTCATTTCAGCATATGTCCTCATTGTTACTGAAGTCAATTTAGAATCTGTTCATCTACAGCATAATCTATAAAAAGAAATTGTAAGTTAAAGGGCGTAGAATATGAAACAAACCCAGTGGCAAAATTCTTATCCCAATGAGGTTGAATGACAGATATTATTGAACTTCAAGGGTCAAGAATTTACTTTACATCAGGCCTTCTCTGACTTAGCCAAGTCCAATGCACTCGTCCTGACTGAAACAGAGAATACAGCCAAAGCACTGAAATAACTTAAGAATACTAGAGACTCATAAGCCTTGAAGGAGGCTTGTGAGAGCTTTGATATTTAAAGTGCTTTGTACACTCCAGGCATCCTTAGGCAAATAAAAGTCATAAATCAATAGCTATGTAGGAGCTTTCTATCTCCATGTTGATATATTTTTACTTACAGCTGCCCTCTGATCTGGTGATTTGATAGAGGTAATATACATTTCTAACACAGTTCATTCTGGATTGTACTAGCCTTCCTGGATTTCCTGCATGCTTTATATCACTTCTCTAATCCAATTTAACTGATAATATGTGTGAAATACATTCATTAGAATGGCATAACAGTTCATTAATATTTTCTGATTTATTTGAGGATTTCACTTCTCCTCAAATGCTGAAAAGCAACAGTCACTAGTCTGGCTGCCTGGACGTATGAGACACTCAAGATCTGTGTCAGTGAAAGGCAGTCTCACACTGGAAATAGAAGTTCTTCCTTTATAACTGTTATAGATATATCTATAGTTGTGGCATTATGGACTTCACTTCTGTGCTTCTGCAGTACATATGTGGATGGCTGAGTACAATACAATGTGCACCACTAAAACCTGAGTTCTAGTCCTATCATTTCTATGGAGTTCATTCAAAATTAAGAGAATAAAGTAAGTTCTCCTGTGTCCGTCTTCACCTGTTAAATGGGTGTAATCATATGTATGAAATTTTGTAAAGCACTGTGGGACCTAGATGTGAAGAGGATCATGTTGCATTCCTCTAACACTCCTCAAAACACTTAATGGAGGTGGAGAAGTGTCATTCCTCATTATACAGGCAGTATTATGGGAATCCCTTGAGAGGAGCTTTCCAAGGTTGCCTGTACAAAGTCATTGTCAGTGACAGAAATGGCTGGGAGAGCAGCTCCAGTTTTCTTCATACTCACTCTTCTTCCATTGCCAAGCAAAGACAGAGAAAAAAAGAGTTTAATAAAAAATAATCAGAAAGTCAGAATCTTTTTTTTTTCCTAGAATAATGAAAAACAGATATGGAAGGCAGATTATTAACCTATCCCATCTTCTTAGGCAGAATCTACTTTCTATACTGTCTGAAAACATTTCAACAATGAAAACTCAGTCATTGCCTTTGTCAGTCCCTTCCACAGCTTCACTCTTTCACTATTTGAAAGATATTTTAAATGTCTCACATTTTTCCTTCTGTTTTACAAGCCTCTGACCTTCTGTCTTATTTCTTAGTGACCCAGAGAGCATACTGCTCCTACATCCCTTGCAGAAGACTTTTATATATTTGAAAGCTGTTACTATGCTTTTCCTCAGGTTTCTCTTCTCAGCAACACTTAATATCTGGATCAAAATTAGTTTACTGGACAGATTCTCTTCAAATAAGTGACTGAGAGAGGGAAGTCTATATGACATTGCGGAGTGCAAAGCGTGGTTAAATTCCAAAAAAAAAAAAAAAAAGCAGATTTGTGCCCAGATTGAGCTAGTGATTAGACCTTTAGATATTTTATCAAGTTCAATTAAAGATAATTCCATTAAAAAAAAAGAGCAGGAGCATTTTACATATGAAAATGTAGTCTTCATATGATCAACAGTGAAATCCAAATTATTTTGGAGACTGGAAGAGTCAGGAATGAGCTCAAGTGCAAAGTTCATCCTCTACTGGATGAACTTCCAGTACTAGAAGATCCTACTTTTAGACAACTGTGGCAAGAAAAATCAAAAACTTTCTGAGAAGTGTGACTCTGAAGAAAAATATGGTAACTCTTAAGCAGTCTGATATCCTCCTGCCTGTGTCTGTGACTATTTCTCACTTTACTGCCCTGGAGGAAACAGGATGAGAACATTCATCAGGATTCTAGGTAAGGCATCATTCAGAAAATGACTCCACTATGTGGTCACCAGAGAAGACCAGGACCACCAACCTCAAAATTGGTTGTGTTGGGTTTTGTGTAAGGCAGATTCAGAAACTTGCATCATTTGGGGCACCACTGGAAAGACAGCGTCTGCCATCCTTTGCTGGCCTTACTAGATTGCTGCTGTGTTATACGGTCAAGTGATCCTAAAGATAGACAGTAGGTATTATCATTTTCTTGTTTCATTCTCAAGTTGAAGACTGTCTACCAAAAAGCCACTCTTTAGATGTAAGACTCACAAGTAATATGTCTTTCACTTCCAAAATATTGACATTCCCTGGAGGTCTCAGTGCCTGTGCCTGGTTTGCAGCTTAGAATGTCATATGAAAAAATAGGCTTTGTGGGGAGGATTTAATAATTCAAGCATTTTGTTTTCTGGATCAAACACAAGCTCTGACAATACACTAGAGCTCAACAGATTTCCAAGTGAAATAGTTTTTGTTCTGGCCTTGCCCTCCCTAGGAGTATTCTTGTGGCTTCCACTTGTGTTCAGGAAGGCAGGAAGTTCCTATTGTGTGCATAGACTAGGATTGATCTTGTTGGCAAGAAAAGGTTACCCGCAATAAATCCCTCTTATTCTAAACAAGCGCTCCTTCTCTGAGACCTTTTTGAGACCCTACTGAGACCGTCTGCCATTTTTTTTTTTTTTTTTTTTTTCTGGTAATGTCCTAATCGCCTCATTTTCTCTTCATTGAGATCAGAAAGGAGGACAAGCAAAACTGCAAAATTTAGTAGCCCTGACACTCACTTGAGGATGTACAGCTGCCTTTGCTCTGATAGGGACAAAACAAACACCATCATGCCTACCCATGATGGACATGGATGGCCAAAAGAGTATCTGGTACTTCAGTGACTGGTTTTCACCAACTGGTGAAAACTGGTAGCAACTGGTTTTCACCAACTGCACAGGTAGATCTAGATACAAAGGATGAACAGCTATTTTAGGCAAGAAGCAAATGAATGGATAAAGCACAAAGAATCTGAGTTTCAGTTACTGTACCCATAGTGCAAAGCCAAATATCTTTTATATATCTTTTAAATATATTTATGTATATATATTTTAATATGTATTTTTATATATTTTTTGTACATTTTATTGACTAAGGAAAGATTATGGAACACTAAAAATTTGGCCCATTTTTATATAATCTGTTTTAAATCTCCTGAAGCATAGAGCAAAGAATTAACAGTACTCACAGACTGCTATTTGGACAGCAAGACACAAGAGTTTTCCCTATATGTCACTTATATGTAAAAATTTCCATACTGTACTAGACCAAGAGCATGTCTGCTGTGCTTAGCCTGTCTCTAGTACTGAACAAAACCAGATGTTTTGCAGGAATGCATACATGACAAGGCAATATGATACTCCCCAAGAAGTGAAAGAGGATTTCTGTTCTTCTTGATGAGGTGCAGAGCACATTCATCACACTGTGTGTAGATGTACAGCATAAATACTATTTAGCTGTACACACCCTGACCTGAAGCTAGTTCAGGTCATTATGAGCCTTGATTTCAATGATATTCGGATCAAGGCAGTAGGACCAGCATGAGCAGTTAGTTTAACACCATGTTTATGTGCTTTAGGGCAGTTCCTTGCCTTGTAGACATTAAACAGCTCCATGATTTTAGCAGTATTATACTGGTTAGGGTAACTGAGAATCAGGTCCTGAGGATCAAGTACTACATCCTGCTTCAGAGACTGATTCACTCTCTTATTCATAGTATGGCTTTCTGTCAACATTTGGCAATCACAGTATCCTGTACTACACAGTTTTTTTTTAAAAAAAAGACTTTTAAGCTGTTCAAACAAAATGTAAGGATAACTGGCAGGTAAGAGTAGACCTTTACATCACACTTTTACGCCACACTGGGTGCTTTGGCAAAATGTAAATTTTCCTCTTCGAATTTCCCATGTTCTAAATTGCAGGATTTCCTATCTGCCTTGGCATGGATGGATAGGAAAAACAATTAACTTAAAATAAACAGTTCCCAGGAGATGTGGAGCCAGGGAAGAGGCTGCTCCAGTGTTGAGTACAAGGCCTAAAGACCCATTTTAAAGCTGATAAAAACAACAGAAAATAATTCTACTGAGTTCAGTGGGATCACTTCCATATTTAAGAAGCTTCAGTCTTCTCACATGCTTATACACTCATACTATATAGACACACACACGTATACATAATAGAACAAAAGCCAAGACTGAATTCCGACCACTAAACCTCAGTTCATAATCCTGAAAATCCTTTTCTGTCATAGCTATTATAGTAGCTCTCTTGAATCTGGAGACTACTTAGTCAATGTATGAAAGACATATTGCTGACAGCCTGCAATGCTTGGAGGTTTGCTTGAGACCAAAATGCAGTCACCTCTGGGATGGAATGTGCTTGCCATACAGTGCAGCAAGAGCTAAGAAAGGAAAATGAAAAATGTATCTTTTTAAAGTTGGAATTTGCTACAAGAATTCACATCTAGTTAGCTGCTAGTATTCTATTTTGTTGTCTTCAGGAGAAGTGTCCTTCAGGTTTTTTTAGGTTGTGCTGATCTCATACTGTGCAGCCTTAATAAACTCTTGAGACTTTGCTAAATAGCTCAATTGGAGAAGAGGATAATTGAATGTACCACCAGTGTATGCAGTTACCCAAGATTACCTTGGAGAACTCCTAACCGCCAGTCCAGCTCCTGAGAAGTGATCAAGTTCCAAAGAGTAATAGAGCCATGGGTCATAAAATCTCTCCTTACCTTCAACCTTCCCATTGCCCTTCTGCTTGCTGTTTCGAAGGGGAGGCACTTCCAGTGAAACTATGCCTGAGTTCTCCAGTATATTCACCTCAACTCGTAACCTCCCCACCAGTTGCTGGGGCCGGATGCTGATTGTATACTCGTATTTTCCGAGTCGCCTTTGCAAGAGCTCTTCATAATGCAGTAGGAAGTTGGCTTGCATCTTACGAGGAATACTAATGGAAGCTTTGAATGTCTCATAGACGTTCTCCCTGGAAATAAAATCCAAAAATGCCTTCACACACTACATGCACCATATACTACACTCTCCAATGAATGATGAATCTGAATTTTGTTGGTCAAGGGAAAACATTTCACACTAAGAAATGCATGAAAACAGCAAACAATAAATATCCTAATATTCCACAGAGCACCATGCAAAACAAGAAGCTTCTAGTGGAAGAGACCTCTGTCTCTAAAGCCTTAGATGGCTTCTTTTGGAGAGAAATAAAGCAACGCATATAGAACCTGGAACAAGGCCAGAGAAAAGGCTGTCCCTTAGTTGTATGTATAAGATTTGCAAGACTCTTATTTAAGTCTTCACTCTGCTGCTGACTCATTGCAAAACTTTAGCAAAGCATGGCACAATTCCTCTTCTTTAATATTAGCTTTATATACCTGCATATTCAGTGGGGAAAAATAGAGCCCCTAAGATAATCCCAACACTTGACACCCCCCTAAAGAGTCTGTTTCTTCCAACTGACTACAGTGTGTCTTCAGAAACCCAACTTAAAATTGATACTCAGCTTTTTGTTGGCTAATACAAAGCAAGATTAATTGTCACCATTAGTCTCTATAGATTTCCCATAGAACTCACTGCATCTAGCACTTATACAATGCTAGGAATTATTATTTATAATATTATTTTTAAAAGGAATACAGAAACACCTCATAACAAGAATGTGAACTTTCAGTGTCATATGGGGCCAATTTTTAATTCACTGATATGAGATTTTGGTAATGTCTACAATTCAGTGAGTACTGAAAGGACTTGAGAGTTACTGGACAACTCTCTAAAACATATAAAAACGTTTTCTTAATTTTAGTCTTTAAAATAGTTGGAATGACCTCTCAGATCACACTAATAATCTAAAAATGACTGATAATGATTGCCTATAGAAGAGTACACAACAGGAGAGGGATCTAGTGATGTCTGTCTTCATCACTCTTCCACATTCTGCCATTCTTTGTCTGGCAAAGATAGAGTCCTGAGATAGTGTCCATTGTCAAATGGTTCTTGGTGGATTTTTCCTATCAAAAAAATTGTCTGACTTTCTGAACCAATGATGTTTGGCATCCACAATTTCCAGTAGGAATAAACATCATACACAGCTTATGTAAAGAACACCTTGTTTCAGCTGATTTGAGCCTGACCATTTCATTCAATTTTCCCAAGTTTTGCTATGAGAGTCAGAAAACAAATTTTCCTTATTCTCCTTCCATATATCATTCATAATATAGCTTCATCTCTATCAGACTATTTCCTTCCCACATGTTTATATTTCTTCTGGTCTGAAGAGTCATAGTCTACTTCAATTTTCCTTATCACGAATTGAGGTTGGAATAGTGCTACTATCCCAGGTTACTGGGAATAGTGCAGGATTTTCCAGAGCAAAAAATTCCAAGTTCATTTATGGTGCATCTCTTTCAGAATTATTCAGGGCAATTTATTCCCCTGCGAAATTTAAGGGTAAAATAGCATTGAGGGGAACATATAGGCTTTTAGATCATAAAGGTGATAGGATTTTTTGTCAATCTATGACCAGTACAAAATCCAGTCAAGCACTGAGGGCAGAACGAGTAAATAGGACTGCAGTATGCTTCTCATGGCCCTAATATTGCCTGACTTAGTAATCTTGAAGTTGCAACTCATTCAGTCCCTGTGAACACTGATTTTTTGCTTATTATTGAGGAGGTAACAAGGTTTCTCCCCTTCACAACTGCATTAATTTAATATCCTGGAGCTTCTTCAAAGTGATAAGGTTATGTAACAAAGTTGAAAAAAGGCCACCTTCAGTTTCTCACGACTTGGAGTATGAAAACTATACCAAAAGGTATTGGTCATGTTCTATTTAGCTCCTCCCTCTTTCTATAAAATTGTGCATAATTATGTCAAAGCAGCAAAATAAAAATGGGAGGAGAGTATGTCACTTGGCAGAACTCAACCAAAGATATAATACTTACACTCCATCTGTGGGGCTCGGAGGCTTCTTGGTCTTTGCTTTGTCTTCATTGCTATGTTTCTTTTCCTTCCCTGTGACCTCTCCATAATAAGTCTTGTTGCCAATGCTCCTAGAGAGACCAGAGATGTCAGTGTGACCACTCTGCAGCTCAGAAGCAGTGACAACTGTGCACTCACTCACATTTGCTGACTGTGCACATGTTAATGGACTAAGTTTGAGGGTGACAGAGCCCTGGAACAGGCTGCCCACGGAAGGTTTGGAGTCTTCTTCTCTGGAGATCTCCAAATCCACCTAGATGCCACCCTGTGTCATGTTCTCTAGTGTCCCTGCTGGAGCAGGAACGTTGGACTAGAGGTCTAGAGTCTAGACTCTAGAGGTCTCTAGAGGTCCCTTCCAACCTCAACCATTCTGTGATTCTGTGTAGCTGAGAGTATAACTGAGTATAACTCTCCCTGAGCTCACCAAGAAGTCATAGGGAAACCAAGCTGGAATTGCCCTGGTTGATACATTTTTACTCTAGGAGTTTACCTCTCTCACATACCAGTTTAGTAGGTAATCGCCAAAGTTTAAAAGTAATGCCCCCAGTAAGCACTATTTTGTCTCAAATCCACCATCTGTGTCAATATATACTGAGACACTCTGGGTTACTGCTTTCAAGCAGACATTTTTCTGACTAAAAGACTTCTCCCTGGGAATGACTTACAGGGCTATGGCTCTATAGAGGAAACAGAACCTAACTTACATTGTAAAGTTGGAGATGAAAGCTGCAGCTGGGATCTGCATCTCAAACACAGCTTCTCGTGCCTCAGATCCACTGTTCACCATGGTGCAGGACACCGTGGTGAAAGCATAGCGAGAAATGATTGTAGATTTCACATTGAATTCCGACATTCGAGGCCTTGTTTCCTATAGGAATCAGAAGGTTGCTCATTGAGAGATAGATAACACCTCTTCAGAATGTCATTGGATTTAATATTTAATATGCTCTAACAAGTAACTCTCATATAATGAGACTCCTATTAAAAAAAGCAATCAATAGCAGACAAGATGAGATTTGCCCCCAGAATTTCAGGTCAGCTGTGAAAGTTTAACCAAAGACATGGCAGTGCCACACTCAAGGGCAAAGTCAGTGTTGAGGAATGGTCTGGGCAGAGCTCTGATTATACCAGCAAAAGCTGGTATATGCAATGAAACGTGCATTTTGTATCCCAAGTCACACCCTTCAACTCTGACTCTCTGAGTGGGTCAGGATTAGCCTTTCATAGCCTGAATGGAAAGAGAAATCCAAAACATTTCCTCATAGGATCTGGAATTAATGTCAGAGAGAAACTGTCCCGTTGGACTGTGCACAAGAGCAGATGTAAGACATCTTAGATGTCTGAGATCACTGTGTGTAGAGCAATATCTTAACACTCATAGAGTCGGATGCACAATTCTTGTAGATCAGCACAAATTTCTGTCAATGGAATGGCCTGAGGCTTCAGCTGCTGCAAATCCATTCTGGAAGTCTCAGCCAATGTATGGAAGAGGCTTAATAAGAAACATACCCTTGACACTGCAATGTCTCTAACAAAATATCCTTTCAGCCAACACTGGATTCCTTCCAACAGAGAAGAAGCAGAGACTGCAGTGAATGATACATGATGTAGCAATGGAAGCTGACATGATGTAGTAATGGAAGCTGAATGCCAATTTCTGCTTCTTGAGAATGTGTTTTTGTGCACAAGTCCTGGTTTGGAGCATTTGTCCTGTCTAAGGGGATTTTTGACTGCAGTATCTCAATGGAGCTTAACAGTTTTCTTCCTGGAAGACATAAGTGCATATAACTATATAAAGGCTGAACCTTTTAAAGCAAAAAGGGAGCTAAAGGGCAAAAGATGTGCAAATACAGAGCAACTTTCCTAATCCAGATACTCTAAGACTGTCTTCCCATGCAGGCTGAGGAAAATACATAGCCCGCGTAAGAGCTGTGAACACAAGAGTACTCTCTTCACCTGCACTACCAAACCTTTTTTTCTCAGCAAAAATGATGTTGTCAAAGGGCTTAACAAAGCGAGCAATCGTTTGAGTGAGTAGATATCATATGCAAACATTTCTGCAGTAGCTCATGGCATCAGAAACAGCAATAAGTGAGTATGCAGCTATCCAAGCTGCTGGACTACTGAATTCCAGGCAAATGGAAGAATGAGGATCAACCAGAAATAAACACAGAATTATCAGTAGATCTTAGAAATAAAGTCTCATCTGCCTACGCCTTCAGGAATACACCTTCACCTCTGGTAAGTGTGTCTCTCAAGGGAACCTGACCATGACTGTGATTTTTAAGAGCTGGAGAGTTTTTGAAGAACCACACCATTCTGCTGCAAGGAATTCCACAGCTTAATGATATTTTACATGAAGAACCATGTCCTTCCGTTTTTTTTGTTTTGTTTTTGTTTTACTTAATCTACCACATGCTATCTGCAAATGATTTCTATCACATGTCTCTATCCCAAAACAAGTTCCACCTCTATTATCCTAACAGACTGCAGAACAGGAGGGGAAAAAAGATAGGAGAGGAGAGGAGAGGAGAGGAGAGGAGAGTAGAAAACAGAAAACTAAAAGAGATAAGATCAGAAGAGAGTAGAGTAGCGAAACAG
>JAVCKT010033005.1:4569-16258 GCA_032273925.1 Rhynchotus rufescens
AAGCTGAAGATAGGTTTACATTAGATATATCTACTGTTCAATAAATTTCATGCAGGGCTATTACAATAGGAAGAAAAAAACACACTTGAAAAAAAATGTCCTTAATATATTCTCTGCAGTTAGTTTAAAACAGTAGTGACCAAAGACAAGAACACAGATATGAAGCCCATCAGAACCACTGGGATTCTTCAATTTGACTTTAATGGCAGCTGAATCAGGTCCTTAACTGTCATAATAAATTAACTCTTACTTTACCTGTGTTTGATTTTGTGGGAAAATATGGAAGAGGGAATAGATTTTGCTAGACAAGTTATGTAAATGGAGGTCTAGACCTCTGCTACCAAATGGCTCAAACAACAAATATTTCAATGTAACAACTTAGACTAATGATGAGTCATCCAAGTTTAATTACCCTAGAATTGGGAAGTGACACCAGTTCTCAGGAAACAAGCATTTTGAGATTTTGTATACATTTGCCATATGTGCAGCTGCATCTGAAAACTCCAGATCTATCAACTACGGTACTTCATACATTCTGGCAGGGCTAGACCATCATTATGTTTCACACAAAGCATGAATGTTCAAATGAAAATTTCCAAAAGACTGAAAATACACCACAGGAGAGGCTCTTCTAAGTTTAACACTTAGTTTAGTATATAGTTTAAACTTTGACATAAAATCACTGATCACTTTGAAGGCAATGAGGAAAACAAGACACAGAGATATAAATATAATCTGTTTTGTCTAGCAAAGCAAATTCAGAGCGAAGGTCCGCCTTCCTACACATGTGTAAGCCTTCTGTAGAAGTCATATGCATCCTCCTGTGAGTTTGTGACAGTAGAAGCTGGCCTTAGATTTCAGATATACCTGATTTATATTTCAGATATACCTGATTTATATGTCATCTAAAATTATACACGTGTGCTGTACATAACATGTATTAATTCAAGTGTTGAAACAACATAAAAATAAGTTTGAACATGGGAGAATACTTTATTCCACTCTGACATTAAAATTGGGATGTAAGTAAAGTAATACTATTTATTAAATGTAGTTAAAGTATTTCTCGGAAGAAATAACTCTACATAATATGGACATATGTTTGTGTCATGTCTTTATACACAGAGTATGGCTTTAATGTTTAAAATGTAAGAATGTAAAATGCCCACTTAGATTAGCCTGTTCTTAAAACTACTTATGTAAACAATCAGCATCTGAGCATTAGCTATAAGCAGTTGTTTGCTTTTGCTTTTAATTAATAGATTACAATCACAATGCATTTAAAACAAGTCACTTAACTGTCCCTGCACATTAACATGATGAGATTAGTCGCTGACACTGGTTAGCAGAAAATGACAAGTCCTCTCAACGGAAAATGGGGCCTTCCAAATATAGGAGTTTTTCTTGATAGGAGAAAGCTCAAAGTGCAGTTATACTGTGAAAAAGGCCTCTAAAAATGGCATCATGGAGCTCCATGTTTCTCATTTCTTGGTTATCTCACAGGTTGGGAAGCTAATCTTCTCGGCTGAAAGCTAGTTCAAGCAGGCAGAAAACTGTTAAATTTGCAACTTGAGGGCAAGGCGCTAAGAAGGCAAATAAGATATAAATTTAACCTCCATGTGTTGCAAATAAATGTATGTGGCAAAGATGAAAAAGAAAAGAATTTTTAAATCAATTTTGTGGCACTGCTTGCAGATTTTCTAATACTTCTTGTTTATTGTCCAGCAATGAGCTGGGATTTCATATAACTAGCATTGCAGACATCGATAAAATAATTTGTATAGCTGAAGAATTAAAATGTTAATTACTATTAGCTATTTAATATTACCTACTTAGGATGATTTAAGCAAACAAAAAATGGTGCAGATATGATGTTCTGGTCTAAAAATACTATTATTTATTCCAGAGACTCATGTGATCATTAATGCATACATGCAGGCATGCATCTGCTTTCAAAGCCCAAGAGGAGATGCTGCTTGGGAGGCTTGTGGCACTCTGCCTTAGTTGAGGAATAGACTAACTGAGGAATACAGAGGCTAGAATAAACTCCACCTTAAGCCTACACATGCTGCATGGAAAGCCTCAGTGTCACGGAAGACATCAGTTCAAAAAAGTATATCATTGGTCTCTTCTGGCCAGTTCTAAATCAAAATTAGTGTTTCTAAAAGTTATAACTCTTTTTTTTTTTTTTTTTTTTTTTTTTTTTTTTTTTTTTTTTTTTTTATCAAAACAGATATACTGCTCTCCATGAACTTAACATTTTAGACAGCACTATGATGGATAAAGATGAATGAAATCACTGAGCTGGAAGTTGGTGCTTGCCTAGGGCCAGTGACCCTGACCTGATTACACTCAGTCTGATAAAACGGAGAAAAGTCTCAGCCAATAATATATATGCCTGGTGCTTCAAAAGGCTATGTTCTTCAAGGTAGAGAGAAATAGCAACAAATTCAATCAAGAGAAGATATTTGAACAGAAATTAATTAAAAATATTCTTAACAAGTTTGTTGGATGACCAAAACCCCAACCAGAAAGCTTTAGTCCCAGTTCACTAGAAAAGTGAAATCAGTCATTAGATTAAAAAAACAAAAAGTGAAAAGAGGTTGTTATCATTGTAAGGAGATGATATGGAAACCTAAAGTTATCAAAGGAGTACCAAGTTATGGCTCGTAGACTTGGTAAAATGAAGTCCTTTCTTTCATACACATATAAGAAACACAGTTCTCAGCAAAGATGAACTGGGTGAAACTGTAAATAACTATGTAGAAAAATTCTGAAATCATTCAATATATATTTCTCTTTTATATTTGCAAAAGATGGCGAAGTGTGTGATGAAGTACTTTCTATTTCATTCATCGATATCTACCCAGGGATAAATATTTCTAAACTAGTAGGCTTGCAGAGTTTGCATTCAAGAATCATAAAACAGCTAACTGGCCACTCATATTCAGTTTAAATTAACTAAAAAAATAGCAGAGAAATTACATAAGAATTCAACTTTCAGAAAAGACTAGCTGCATAGTTAGTCTGGTATAAATCTTAGGAAAAATAATGGAAAAGTGAGTATATAGCCTCATAAATTGCTTCCATAGCTACCATGTACATGGAGAATCAGCTTTTCTGACATTTTTTATTGTAACCTTTTTCTCTCCCCAGCAGAAATACTCTCCTTTAGGGGAAACAAACCATATTCATTCAAATTTTGCTTGCAAGTCATTTGCTCGAGACTTATTAACACTTTCCATTCCATTCAACTGATATGCATTTTTAAGGGTGTAATACTAAAATAGGACATGGTATCCTCATCTGAGACTGTAGTGGTATTGACCAGAATGGAGGGGTAACCACAGAAGTTTCATAGGCTACATTTCCAGCTATTTATCTCAGTATCAGACTTCATTTTCCGTCGGCATTGCGACATGGCTAACTAATCGTAGCTTCTGGAACCAAATTCCCTAAGTCTTTTTTTGGTGGAATCTTTGCTTAAACAGTTGGTCCTGAAGTTTTATGTTTGCAGAAAGGAAGATAAGGGTAACTGCTGTCTAATGGTAAAGCTAGTGAAGTTTTGAAGAGACTGCCCAAGGAGGATGTGATCCCCACAACAGGACTACTGAAGAACCAATTAGATGGACAATTGCCAGGAAATGACATATAAATATTTGATCTTGTCTTAGGCTGCTGGATGAAGTAGATACATGCTAAAAATCCCTTTCAGCTTCACAGTTCTATGATATTGGAATGTATTAATGAAGCACTAAGATACAGAAATATAATTAGGTGAAGTGAATGCAACTTAATGGAAAATAAGTTTTAAACAAAGTCAGTTTCACTCTTTAATGAACTGGCATGCTTAGGTTATAGGGACTGATACGCAAATAGAATACACTATTTTTTATCTGACCTTTGATGTATTTTTTTCTGGAATATTCTGAACAAATCAAGACAGGATTCCTAAGGATTTTTGTCTTCCCTTCTTTCCTGCAACTGCATCCTGTTCCCCTCAGATTTCCTGTGAAATCTCTGGAAGAAGGGCCCTATACATTCTGAGTTATTCGGGAGCTGGCGGTGTTTGGTGAGTCATTCTTCTCAGATGCCACGCATAACACCAGAGCCACTCCTCTGTTTCCTTCAATAGAGACATTAAAAAGTAACTTCTTCTAGACTGCTAACCATTTTCACAACATTTGGAGAAACATAATTATAACTGAAATTTCAAATTAGTAAGAAATTGATCTATGTTTCATAAATTCAGAAGGAGACAAATGGCACGACTACAGAATTCTTGTTTACTTGGGAAAGCAGGTTAAAACAATCAATACTATTCAATAATCCTAAGAACTTGCAAACTAAGTAATCTGCAAATGTAGTTGTCATGGAGAAATTACCATTTAATAGAGACATTACTGATAGAGTTTAGAGGGGTTGATACCAGTCCTAAGGATATTCAACAACACAGGAAGTTAATATAAATTCCCTGGTGTCAAAAAACGGAAAATATGAATACAGGTAGACAGCTTATGAACAAGGAAGTCTTGTGTGTGTGTGTTCATCTCTATTTTAAAATAACTACATGCAACATTTTGGAAAAATACTTCAGAAATAAGACAAAGAGCAGCAATTCTAAAAAGAGTGACAGAAGATGGTGGTCAAGCTCCTTTATAAGTGGACTCTACAATATGGTGATCAAATGGTCTAATGTGACAATTGGTTGATAAAACATAAGAACAGGTGTTGAAGATCTGTGTGTGCATTGTGTGGATGAGACAAAGACAAGTCTATTTTTAAAAGGAAAATTAAACAGTGAAGAGGCCAAAGAAGAATGTATAAAGGTATTTGAAACCTTGAGAAAGAAGCTTTCAGTGAGAGATAAAGAACTTGATCTAGGTGGTTTCTCAAAAGAATCTGAGAGTTGACTTGATTTCAGTAAATAATTCACAAGAAGAAAAACTACATGTACTAAATGTCTCTTTAACTTAGTAAAAAAAGGCACAGCAAGAACGAATGGCTGAATCTTAAACTAGGTAACGGCAAACTGGAAAGAAGCTGCTCCTCTTAAAAGTTTGACATATGACATAGGGAAGCAAATGATTCTCCATCTCTTGAATCCTTCCAGTCAGAGACTGAATGACTTTCTGGAAGACACATTTTAACCAATGCAAACTATAGATTTCAGCATAAACACAAAATGTTAAGACCTTTAAATAAAAGTGCAAACTAGGTCATTTAAACACCCTCCCTGGCAAAACTTCGTGCTTTTATTGAAAACAACAACAACAAAAGATGAAAAGTTCTCAATTAGAATGAAATATTTTTAAAAAATTATACCACATTTGCAAATTTGGATTCTAACAGAAAATGCAAGCTAAAATGTGAAAGGTTTTATTGATATTATGTCAATGTGAAAAAAAAATAGATTTTGGATTACATCTTTCACAGGCCTGAAGAGGCTCATAGTTCTAGCAGAATTCTAGCCTTTAGGAAAAATAACACTGATGTACTGGATCCCATCTCTAGAGACATTCTGGCTTCCCAGAAATATTGAGGAGCAAAGATGGACAACACATTTAAAATAATTAAGAATAAGTGGATGCAACTTGGAACAGAAAAACTAGCATTTAACTTCAGCACACAAAATACCTGCGTCCGAATTTACTCAGGCACACTCACTATTGCTGGACTGAAGCTTATTGATATTTCAGAAGAGATGAAAAGACAGTAGAATAGCCTTTTTTCTGGCTATAGAAGATGTACTAAAACCCTCTGATTAATATTCCCTATTTGAACTCAGAAGCAGGGAAGGAACTGCATTAAGAATGTGGCGACAAGCCATTACCTAAAGAAAAAGGATGTGGATAAATATCTATTTCTGCTAGGCATATTCTGACATGGTCTTGAGAATTAAACCAGTTTGAATCCCACCTTCATTTTTTTTTATGAAGGATTTTCATACGGTTAGAAGACAAAGCATAATTTGCTTTAGTTGTTCCCCTCCCACAGACAAAACTAGTGCAGATTGAACTGATGTTAGATTGACTTTTCAGCAATAATTAAATTATACTTATCACAGCATCTTTAAAGTGTCAGTCTAAACTGTCATTTGGAAATCTTCAATAAAGTTGCATTTGCCTATTCTAAACACGAATATATTCATTATTCATTGCACTGACACTGTGCTTAAAGGACCAGAAAGGGGTAAAGTGTAAGCATCTTAACAACACACCCATGCAGAAGACAGACTGCTCCCGATATTCTCCTTGTAGGATTTGGCTTGCTTCTGCATAGGCTCAGATGAAGCATAAGGATAGAATTTAGAGTTCAGAAGGGCTCTGAACTCTGAGGTTTGCAATCACACATTGGAATAAGACTTAGGACAGATGGGAATGTAAGAAGATCTAATGAGACAACAGTAAACAGCGCTGGCAGCAGTGGACACAGCAGTCAAAGATTTTATAGGAAATATCTGGCTGTAATAAATTACATTATTCATTATTATCACAGTTAAAGCGAGCCTCAGGAACTCTGCAGCAAACATAGATCATTGCAACTAGTTCACTGTACCCTAAAAAAATGCAATGACAAATGGTATATTTGAGTACAGGTATAATTATTGATAAAAAAAAAAAGTTTCTCTAAATATGTACTTCTCCAAATATGTATTAGTCATTTTATTGAACAGTTGATGAATATGAGTGTTTTATCCTAAAAAATAACAATCTCCCCATATATCAAACATCTGATTGCTCACAGAAAGTTATAAAATTGATTCCTCTCACCACTGCAACATCTGGTAATTCAAGTCAGTATTTCCAAATTCACATTTTCCTTTCAGAGGCTCTGACATTCTGGAAGAGAACCTGCAAGGTCTGTCTCGTACGTGTCCCTTCCAAAGCTTGGGGCAGGGAGGCTGCTCGCACCACGCCGTACAAGCTCACAGCCAGCTCAGCATTAGACATGAAACAAAAAGCTGCCTGAAACACCTGAGGCTGAGCAGGAGACGAAAGGAGAGCTGCTTTGAAGAACAGGGAGCAGGTAAAAGCTACTTATCTCCACACTAAGAAGCCAATAGTTAAAGTTGGACTTAGTGCAAATGTACAGCAGCTGCCAAAGCTGCTGCTAAGATCAACGGATCCTTCAAAGTTTCCGTAATAATTTCCAATCCCTGACTGACAACCTAGAGCAGGAAAAAATGAGTGTATGGCCACTCAAGCCAGCATGTGAGGTCTAACCATAAAGCTAAGAAGCAACCTTCACAGATTCCTGCTTCCCTCTGTCTGTGCTACTAATGCTACAGGTATCTTAAAACAAATTACTTGGTTATCCTTTCTCCTTAATAAAAAGTCTTTATTTACAGAGGTACAAGAACTTCAGGCCATAGCATGCAAAGAGGTCTAAAGTAAACGCTGATTACTGTTATCTTAATCTCCACAAATGACTACTGAATGCAAATATAGCATTTTTTAATGAAATGGATAAACTATCTGATTTGCCTTATTGTCATTGCCACATACATGGTTTGGTATTTATTTCTTCAACTACTAAAGTTATTGGATGCCTACCACTGCTCATAAAACAGTAATGCCAAACTACAGTATAAAGCTCTCTTCATCAAGCTGATTAAAGAGTAAAAAGTCAGAAGTGTTGTTAAACAGGACTAAAATGCATCACGGGCACAAGCCAGGTATGCTTTGAGTGCTTCATATGGCTTAGGGTTGCCTTCTCTCCTGTTTAGTATGAGTCAGATTCATCATTGTTTAAGAGTGGCAGTTTAGTGTGGTGTAATTAAAGCTGAGGAAAAGAAGAAGAGAATAATAAGTTGGTCCTTTGCTATGGCTGTCACAAGCTTTCCTCGTGGAATTAACTCCGAGTACAGACTCTGTAGCAGTGTGGAGCCCAATCCATTTCACTGGGGATCAGCCTGTTTGGGTGCCGCAACCTGCACAGCACGCAGGTCTATGGCACAACATGGCCTTTTTATAGAAATACAAAACTGAACTTTTTGAAAAGTGGGCAAAAGTCAGCTGCTAAGGAAAGCTAATAAAAATCACCCCTGGAATCTGATGGATAAAGTCTTGGTTTCACTGATAGCAGCAGAGGCTCTGGAGCAAGGGCTGAATCTGACAGTTCTGCACAAGTGTGTACAGGGGGTTTGGTTGTGCGTTTCCTGCTGTACAGAAAAGCCCTCTGTATCAGCTATGCATTGAGTTGCTTGGATCAGTGCTTTTAAACAGATCTAACAGTCCAGAATAACTTTACCTAAATTTACTGTAGCCCTGCGGAAGGATTATTGATGCTATTGTATTACTTCACACAAAGCAGCCTTCCCAAGGGGAACGTTTAGTATCGTACTTCTTGTCTTGATATTAAATCAGACTACGGCGAGGACTCCAAAGCAGCAGGTAACCAGCTTTCCCTGCTTTTCTCTGAGCCCTGCAGAATCACATCTCTTATTTGTTTGCAAGTGCAAGTCCCTTGTACTTATCTCCCAAAGAGCCCCAAGCCCCAAGGAACACAGCATGTTTAACACGAGCACGAGTGGCTTTGGCTATGGTTAAGTTGAGAGGCTCCTCAGATGACAGCCAGCTCCTTGCCAGGGCAAGCTCTGTCAGGCAAAACATTCACATTTTGGTACCACACACAGATGCTCTCCGGGAGGCAACACTGCTTTATTTTCCACTAGTCGGAAAGACACACGTTGGAACAGCACAGTGCAGCCCAGGGAAAACTGAAGCTGCATCAAGAGGGAGCCAAGTTCAAAGGCCTCAAGGTAAAGCAGCAAGAGAGCCACTTTCTGAACCTCTGTGCGATGTGAAGGGCCGCGTTTCTGTGCTGACAAGCGCACAGCTTACTGCTTTACCCGAGCTGGGCAGACTGCCAGTCTCTCCCCGCCGCACTCAGGCATCCCATGCATTAACTCAACCCTCCACAGTCGCCAGCATGTTACACATAGCAGAGAAAGTTCTCCTTAATGGTACTAAGAAATAATACCTGTCTTTGAATACCGTTCAGAGTTAAAAGCCTAAAATTGGTCCCCAGCACCTCCAAAATGGCTTCTATCTTCCCCTAAAATTAAATTCATATTTCTGCAGCCAGCCTGAGTCCACTTTGTTTAGCTACATTAATTTTTGCACTTTTTTTTGTACTACAGAAATATATATTCAAGACTAAGCTCTTCCTTGAATAGAGCTTTTCTTGATTACCGTCAACACTCTACTCCATTGTGTCATCTTGTTTGTCTTTTGATGTTATAATTTCCTTATTTTACAATGTTTTAATTACATTGACTGCAACTGTTTAAAGAATAACTAGTGATTTTGGAGGTCAACTAGAGAGACTTTGAAAGGATTTGATTAGGCAATTCATTTCTTCTAGCGCTACAATAACTTTTATTATTTGATTATGCAAATAAGTGTTGGTGCACTTTGGCAAAATACTGCAAAGTTTAGTCTACTAAGAAGTCTGATAAACAAAAAGCTATCGTTGGCAGAAAGACGTAAGCTAAGAAATGCACCCCATGCAACCACTAAGGTGCTTCCTGTGAGACACCCTAGGATAACATCACTCAGGAAAACTAGGGCCGTGATCACCTGGAAAAATTTGCTACCACCTGCTGTGAAAGCTTCAACCACACCGACCCTAGTGGAATTACACTGGAAACTAGAGACGGCTGTGAGCCACAGAAACAACAGAAGGGAGCTCCAGGGATCTCCAGAAGGGATCTCTCCTGGTAAAAGATATATAACTTGGGAAGGGAGATTCTTCTCTGCTGGTTGGGAAGAACAAGACAGGCTAACAAGGAGGAGAATTGTTTGAGCAACAGCCTGAGCAGGGGCTCCAGATCCAACAGGAGACATTTGAGCTAGTACAGACATCTCTAATAATTCAGGGGAAGCTTTTTAGATTGCAGACACCATATAGGATAACTGGGTCAAATGGGAGGTTTTAGAAGATAATCTCTTTTGTGTGCTGATAACCTGTTGCAAGAAGGCATTATGTGATGATGCTAGCATGTAACCAAATCTGAGACACAGCCAAGACCGTGGAGAGGGCACCCTTGCAACACCCCAGCTCTATCCAGAAGGAGATACTTAGGCCACAGGAGGGATTTACTGGGGCTTGCTTTCCCCAATATTGTCTTTATCATTGTTATTTTTATGCCTACAGTGTTTGATTATTGATGAATATGTATTCCTTTTTTGTAAGTGAATAAGACATGAATGAAGTGTGGCAAACATCTTAATTACTTAATAATGTTCTAATCAAAAGCTTGAACTACTCTGTCTGGAAATGCAAGTTGTTTTCCAGTTTAACAGCTGTTTGTTTTTCCTCTAGTACTTGGTAAGGAAAATACAAGCAAGACACTGTGACATAACCTGAAACATAGATTGTTCACATACAAACAGAGGTTTCCTATAAACCTCAGAATGCGAAATGCCTGAAGATCAGACCCTTTATGGAAACACTGGCTCCCGAGTACTGACAGTTATTTCTGAATCTACTTCCCGGTATGAACACAAATCAAAGCTGAGAAATTTTCTACTTTCTAACTAAAGAAGTGAAGGGAATTTGCAAAGGATTTATTTAAAAAAATCTCTTGTTGCTCTTGCTGCTCTCACTGCTATTCATTTAAATTACAAGGGCAATACTGCCGGTATATTAGTGTGGTTTATTTCAGTACTGCAATTCTCAAGAAATAAGTAAAATAAAATCTCCCAGATTAATTACCAATGCCCTTACATCAAGCAACATGTCATCAGTTTATTACAAACAGCTATAATGCAGACTTATGCCATGGTTCATATAAAACCTGTAGGAATTATTCGCTTCTTCCTCTGTAAATGTCTTACAAGAGATGTTCACATAAGAGATGGATACAAGAAACATGAACAATAACATGAGTAAACTGGCAATTCAGCAATTGTCACACAAAGCTATACTATTTAAAACTATATTTACTTTTAAAGAACCCAAATGATAATAACCAATTCATATTTAAATCATTATCCAAACTCTCTCACAATAACTGCTAAAATACCAGCAATCTAAATCTAGTTACATCGCATGTGCATTAACTAAGACAACTTTTGCAACTGTTATCGGCTAAAATCCTACCCTAACTAAATTATATTTTTGCCAATGACTTCAGTGGAGCTTGGATTTCGTCCAAGAGCTTATAAACATTATGCCTAGTATGATCCTTCCTCAACAGAAATGTAATATTCAGACTTATTTATACGCTCTACTAAAGGGTTGGTTTGCTTTTTAAGTAACAGATATGACTTGTTTGTATCATATGTTTTCATTATTTTTATGAGATGACTACAAAGAAAGAGAACAGAAGCTCCAATGGAAGACTTCCAGCAATGCCAATTGTACTGTAAATACTTACTAATTGCTATCCAAGCCCCCACCTACCTGACTAAATTGACTTCTGTAATAGGTACTATAGCACAATAGTCACACACACAATTAAAAGTTCATTATTTTCTGAAAAATTCTACCACGGAGCAGTATTTTTCTTTCAAATTTTAGCAGTCTTCCTAAGGCACCAGAAAGCTGGTATATAAACTTGGAATCCAAGAAGCTTTTAGTAATATTAGCTTTCCCAATGCACTGAAGAATGCCGTTTCATCCAGTCTGTACAGAACCGATGATCTGCCCAGTTAGGCCCCATGACCACAGCACTAATGTG
>JAVCKT010033005.1:18375-28810 GCA_032273925.1 Rhynchotus rufescens
CAGGTCTCTGGTCGTTGCGAGCTCTCAAGTAAAGCACAACTACATTTGCCAAGCCTTAAAAAAATTCCGCTGTGAAATAAACTTCATCTGCAAGGTTAGATCTCATTAACTACATCACAGATCTAGACAGGTATGAATCTCTTGTCAAATCACTTGTCAAATGAACAAGTGCTTCTTAGAGATGGAGGCCAAACAGCGTCTCAGCTTTTAAATTAATATTGTATGGGCAATATGTTCCTCTGAACCTGATTTTCTAGAAAAAATATACATAGAAATATATAAAAAATGCTACTTATGTCTTCTAGGAAATCTGATAAAACATGAAATCTCAAAAAAAGCTTTCTGTATTTTAGATGACTTTACAACAGAGATTTGAGATTTTTCCTTTCCTGTCACATTCACAATTTTACCTAATTTCTGGATTCTTAGTGTAATAAACCCTAGTGTAATACTAGTGTATTAACACTCGTGTAATACTAGTGTATTTATTACTATAGATATAATATAGTGTATTATTATACACTAACCAAGTGTTTCTTATATAATTTCAAGCGTCTCAAGATTTAGGATTCACAAATGAAATCCAGTAACTGAGTATTTAAAAAAAACAGACATATCCAACCAAGATTCTTGGATCTGTAAGACCAAGATCTATAAATATATTGCTATCTGAACCAGATTTATGTTGATCAGAATTTGGGAAAGTGTCTTAATTCATTCACCTGTAGCTTTCATAAATACATTTTCTTAAAATGTTCTTCTTGTCTAAATAAAGTTAGATATTCCTGGTCTACAGAAAGTTAGATATCTATAAATTATGAATTTCCCACTCTTCATGACCTATGTATTTTTTCATAAGCTTCTATTTATTATAAGTCATTAATCACTAAATCCAAAGAGATGACTATAAAATATAAGCAAACTACAAGCAAATAGAGAATTTGAGTCCTAGGCAAAGTCGAAAATAGAGAGTAAAATCTATAAAATCACAGCAGTTAGTCAGTCATGTTTTCAACCATATTCAGCCACAGAAGGTTTAAAAGTCACTGAAAAAACACAGTATTTTTAAATGACCAAATTACTCATGGGCACAAACCCATATGTACACTTGCTGCAAATGAAAGGACATACCTGCAGAGACACGGGGGCAGTCTGGCAACATGGACTCTACTGATGTATCCAGCGGTTCTGAACTAGACACCCAGTTACAACAGTTCTGTAATATCAGACAGACAAGTTTCTGGTAAGCCAATAACTTAAAGTAAAAATAAATAGCAGTCTTTGAAAGTAAAAGCAATGATCACATCAAAATACTCAAACTCACCCTTATTTAAATTGCAGTCCCAATGCAATTTATTGAAATTTAGGATTTTTCTGAAAATGAAAATTTCAGAATGAATTGGCTTATTGATACTACCTGATGCTTAAATATTGTAGTTTCATATGAAATAAGCAAAAAAGTAAAACTGCAACTTAGGAGTGAAACAACAATGTGCTTAAATAGCATGTGTTTAAATGCTGCTTTGAGCATGAATGAACTTAAGTAGGTGACTGGACCAACAGGGGCACTTCAAGCTACTGCTCTCCGTATTTGTTAAATAACCACTTTTACAAATACTCAGCCTGATTGCCTGAAAAAATTAAGAGGTTATAATTTTCAACATCTTTTGAAGGAATATGGTGCAGAGAGAATGGCTGTAAAATTACTAAACAAGAAATTATAAATGAGTGAAATCAAACAAAACAGCAGATTAATATCCAAATAACTGCCAATATGGCTAAGATTAATTGGTATGGACATTTAAAAATGTAAACATTGATCTTTGAGGGACTATGTTCTGAGAGCATTTACATTTACCTTTTGTTCTCACATCTCTGAGCTGGATGACGTTTTTAAATATTTTACTCTAAATGGAATCTATTCAGAGAAGACCATGAATTAAAGTATTAAATAATACACCTTTAATAAGGTATGCTGAAACTATTCCAAACCTATTGAACTGAAGATTTAATTATAAAGCAAATACATTTTTAATAAGATTGTCACCTGAACTCCAAGATCTACATGTCTTTACTTATTACAAATCTCAGTTTTCCCTTTCGGGAAGCCCGATTCACTTCATTAAAGAAAAAAAGAAAATCGTACAACTATTTTTTTTTTTGGAAAGACCCAATGAATTTTCAGACAGATTTCTTAAAAATCATCCCATCAATCATGATTGTAAAAATAGCCTATTGCTATTCTGGTAAACAAGCATGTATTGTGCATTTGTAGATGCTTGCCGCCCTAGTTGTGCACCATGGAATCCGTCCTCACTGTGGAAAGATCCTTGACTGGTAGATCAAGTGTCTTATTGTATTTCCTTAATTCATTCTGTCTGGAAGAAGATGTCAGCTGTGTTGCAGTGAGGAGAGAATTTCAAAGGCTTCAGTCCCCACCAATAAAGGCCGAGGAATGGCTTTTGAATAGATTTGTCAAGGCAACCCTACTGTTCTGGGACCAGGGAGAGCAGGAACAACATAAAGGAAGGGTTGCTGTCTGAGATTAGAAAGTGAAGTTCACAAAGCATGGCAGATTTTTGTAAGAAACAGCAGATCAATGAAACTATTGAACTAGATGGAGGAAAAAAAACACATGAAAACAAACACCCTATCTATCCAGTAATGTAACTTTTTAGCAAAAATGGTGAAAATCGTAGTACTTCTGTTTCACAAAGGCTTTAAGGTTTAAAGTAGATACACATTTTATAATTTGCATGTGTAATTTTAATTAACAGCTGAATGTGAAATTGCAAATGTAAGACGGTAGAAATTATAAAAGTAGAATTTTTATGAAGTATTACATTCATTTGAAATAAGTAAAATTAATATTAACTACTGATAGAATACTACATCAGAGAGCTGGAGATAATACAGAAGATTAGCAGACAATTAACCAGCTTTTATATACAATGTGACACTTGCCTGTAAGAAATAAGTATTCTCGAAAGCAGTGTCAAGATATGTAAATGGATGATTTGTTTTATCATTCATCGCAGCTCCTAATAAATTCAAAAATCATGACTTCTATAGGTACTAAAAATAGGCCACCAATGATACAGGAGAGAGAGCTTCAATGAAGAATTACTTTTTTAACAATTCATTCTTTCAATGACAGCAATTAGCCCTACAGACAGGCAGCGATGAGGTGTATATTTTAATTATTATTCATTTTACCAGTAGCCTTATACCTGATTAAAGTAGGCGATATCCAGGTGATATGCTAGTCTTAATACCACTCAGCCACACTTCACATATGTAAAATTCTTCTTTCTTATAGGAGATTTTCAATGCTAATGTAAGTTATGACACTCCATCCACTTTTTAGGCCATTAATCATTTAACTTATTCTTTAACATCTACTTTCTGCAAATGAAATTAAAGGTAATGCACTTGTCTTATTCCGAGCAAATGCTTAAAGAAAAATGGAGTTGTCAGATTCAAATTACAAGATTTAAAATTTTTAGTTTTACTATATAACATATATTTTAAGGTTTTGATTTCCCATAAAGAAAATGGGGATTTTTCTGACAGAGCCTGTAGGGGTTACCATTCTTTATATTTTTAACATTTAAGTCAGAGCTGTCAGACTGCATCCCTGGTGATTCTCTATTCCCATCAGTCATGGCCTATAAAACTGTAAGGTTAAGTCAGGAACAGACTGTCTATACACTACGTTTCACCAAATCCACAGGAAAAAAGTCATATATAACGGAAAGTCCGGGATAAACAATTTTATATATAAACCTATTGTTTTAACACTGTGAAATGGGAATCCAGAACACTCATCTATGAGCTTCATTTGATCTGGAAAAGGGATTCATAAACCAGAATATGGCTGGTCTCACTTTACAAAATCTACTTTTTAATCTCATTGATCCCCTACTTAAGCATTAAAATGAATAATGAATGCATTCCATCATCCTTCAGCCAAGAGTGGCTGTGTGCGCTTGCTGGCCATATCAATTGATAATCAGATAATCTTGGACCAACTAGTCATTACTCTTGGACAGTGGTAATAAGAATATGCTGCCTTTCCATCAGAAAAATCTCAGAGCACTTTAGAAGCTATTGCATCTCATAAAGCTGCTGGGAGAAAAAATACTTTGCCATGAGTACAAATCAGCAACCTGAGCCACAAGGAGCTGGAAGGGTCTTTTCTGCCATCACCACTAAGTCAGGAGCAGCACTCAGGAGCACAGAGAGCCCCCAGGATGTTGCTCCATTACCAGCTTGTGCTATTATGGCACATATTTCTATGCTGCTGTACAGGCAAAAGAAACTCTGGAAAAAGATTGTTATTATTTTTGACTGGCAATTTTGAAGTTCAAAAATATTTCATCTCTATTTTAGGGGCAAGATCAGACACAGAATTTCTACCTTTCTGTAACTGTACTCTCATATCCTAAAGAAATGGAAGAGGTCAGTAGATAAAGTAGCATTTCTGGAGTCTTATACAGACACATCCACCCCTAGTCTTCAGAAAGAAAATAAGTCTTACCTCTCGCATCCATTCTCGAATAGTTTTGCCAGCTTCTTGATGCCACACATTGTGAACGGAGTCTGTCAACGCCACAGCAGTTACCTTATTCTTTACTTCTGCCTCTCGTTGAATCATCTGTTAAAAAATACCGGCTTTAAGTTCTTTCTTTCTACTGAATAGCGTCTGCTTAGTCACAGATAATGATCCTAAATTAAAAAAGAAAGAGTAACACAAGTTCAATACTTGACTTCACTTGTTTTAAAGTTTATACAAATCCTAACAGCTCTAGAAATACAGAAGGGCCTAATATTTTTGATAAAAGAAATAATACCAACTTTTAACTGACTGAACTATTCAGTCCTATTATTTTCCATGTGGCTTGACAATTCTAGGATTAAAGGTATCATAGTGAAAAAATGGAAGATTCCCTGAGGACACCTTTTACAAGTTTCTCCAAGTTCCTATTTCTGTGCTTCAGGGAAGCTGGTACCCGTGGTTCACTGTAAGCTACTCACGACTATCATCTACTAATTTTCAGTAGATTGCTGTAGTTTTTCTGATGTACAATCTTTGACTTGTATTTTTTTTTCTTTTTCTATCCAATTTAGCTACCTTGTGCTCCCACCATGGTCCCCAAATTCTTTGTGGTCTCTTTCATAGACAAGCTTACCCAGCTAACACCAGAGCCTCTCAACATTTCCAGGATATTAAAGAGCCTCTGTTGTTAAAAAGGACAGTATGACTAAATAATATTAGTACTAAAACCAATTAAACGATTGTTGCAAATAACACGAACGAACTGACAAAGATGCTGTAGCTCTATTTCACAGCACTGTTCTGAAAGATAAAAGGGACTGAGAAAGAATAGTTTGATATCAAAGAGAAACAAAAAGGTTTTAATCTCCTGACACAAGTGACCCTAATTTGTAACACTGGATCAAAGAAAGTATAATGAATTATACTTATAAAACCAGCATTTTGAAACTTGTGTCTCTATCACTATGTTTGTTGCACTAAAATTAATAGTTTTCCATTTAAATAAAATGGCAACACACACCACATTTTTTAAACTAGATATTTTTGTTGATGCTGTAGTAACTGCTTTTCAGCATATAGGCTGCATCCTTGAAAATGCTGCTCTAAAAAAGACTTTTACAATGGAGGTGTGAAAGGTTTTTTTGCAGCAGCAACTGAAAGGAACACTTCAATGGAGATTCTTGATGCAAAATTAGCATTTACTAATTACCATTTGCAATCTTGATTTTTTTAAAATATCACACATATAAATCTTTTTCAGTAAATCCTATTACTTCAAATTCTGTGCAAATACAACCTAAGCAGCATTACAATGTTCTGAACTATTGTGCCTTGCCTTTTGTTTCCATTATGTAAATTTTAAAATCAGTGTAATGCAATATTTTAAAGGAAAAAACATACATCATTATTGGCCAGGTAATATTTAAGTAGAAGTTCCCATGCTAGATAAAATTAGGGGTTTGTCTACCCCAGCATCTTATCTTTGGGGTGGTCAGTTCTATGTAAGAAACTCTTGGAAGCTTCAGTCTTCCTTCTTGTGGAAGCCTTTCCACAGATTTAGTTTTTTTAAAATCAGGTACCTGATTTTAACTGTGGGACACATTTAAATTTCTAGGAATTTTGGAGGACAGGACAAAACAGATCACAAGTTTAGGACAAAATAGCATCCTTTGTGAAAGGATGAGCTTCACTGAGCGATAACATAATGCTGGCATTTTCAGTTTGAAATCTAAATTTCACTTTATATAAAGATGTACAAACCAGATTTTTTCCTTTAACTGTTAAAGAAATTTGTCTGCCCCCTTCCCCCTTTTTTTTTAAATCAAGAAGTAAGAAATAGAGAAATATTCAACTGAAGAGATAAAAATTCAGTGCAATACAATGTTCCAAAACTCCAGTACAAAATCTTCTATTTAAGCACGAAACCTTACACAAGAAGAACCAGTCTCTCACTGTGATCTTTAGGCAACTGAAAGAATAGTCAGTGACTGTTTAGCGGAGGATGAAATCCCAGAGCTCTGGAGGAAGGTGGAGCCTTAAAACAAAGATTCTTATAATCCCCCTCCCCAAAGCTATGAAAACATGGCTCAAGCACTCCTAAGTGTTCCTTTGCATCTCAGAGGGCTGGTTTACTCAAGCCTTCAACTAGTCTGGTTTGCAGGCTCATTACTAATATGTCATCTACAATGTCGTCCCTGTGATTACATCAGGCTCCAAATGTGGGTCCAATTCTGCAAAATACATGAAAATATTGACTTTTTAAAATGCGTTATAGAAAATAATGATCACCAGGCTGCTCTCAATAAAACAGTTTGTGCACACTAAGCTAGGGAGCTAATTTAGAGACCTCCAGCTACTTAGCATTATGTAGAAAGTGTCCTATGCAGGCGCACAGCACACTAGAAACATCCTTCTCCTGTGTAGCTTTCTCCCACGTGAAAGTGGAGCAAATAACATTTCACAGCACAAACTTAAACTCACCAGCCACCACTTCCCATGACTTAACCAGAATAATCAGTATCATTGTATAAATGTGGGGGATCATGTACATGCGTATATTGAGTATGTTTAATAAAGACACTGTGCATATTTGTATTAATGTATTAGCACTGTATATTTTTGCACTTACTGGTTGCACCAACTTGCACAGAATACTGTAATTTAAATCGGCAACCCAGACCATATCGTTGTCCTTGAAGGACATACACATATGAATTACTAGGAACTATTCTTGACGGAAACTTGAAATCATCCCCAGCTCATTCTGTCCCAGTATGACTCCCTGAAATCTTCTGAAGGGTTGTTCAGTGAGGAAAAAATGTTCATTCTGCACTAGAAGTATTTTCTTTTCTCAGGCTATTTTGTCTCATATTGCTGTATCAAACATTAGCTATCCTGATCACCTGAGAACATCATCATTTTCTTCAGACGACAAACACAGATGTGTGCCATCACTCCAATCCATTATTCTCAACTTCCCCATTCGGATGTAAGAATCAGGAGGCATTGATCACCATCTCTCCCTATTCTTTCCTCACAGGACACACACACAGCCTTTGCTCTTCGGATCATAAGTAAGATGGGGAAGAAGGTAGTGCTGATAGTTTTGATCTTGATCAAACTGATGAGACGAACATCTGCCTGCAACCAATGGCTTAAACGGCCCACAAAGATGATGCTTTTTATAGCCATCATGACAGTTACACAGTGAAGAAATAGGCCCTACTTGACTCTGTCAGTGTAAGGCGTAAGTAGCAGTAAATTGCATATAGCATGGACTGAAGAGCCAGAATGGGAAAAGCTGAACAGGAAAATATAGCCACGGAATCAGCTTCAGACACTATTAGTACCGGAAAAAAATCCCAGCCCATGATTGCCAGTGGAGAGATGGTGGGCAGACACAACACGTACCGCAGGAATGCTCTACGGTAGGGAGCCAGGAGCTGGGGGACCCAAGCGAGAAACCAACAGTCTGTTTCTCTAACGCATTTGAGACACACCTAATAACCAGTGGTGCCTTTGGGTTCAATGTTACAGCTTTGAGGGCTCGTGCCTTGTATTATCTTGCAGAATGCAAGAGATCAGTAGATTAGCCAATCTCCATTGAGACAGTAGAGAGACTGAGGCTGGCAATGTGAGTTTTTAGGTTCCTCAGACACACCACTGACTACAGTCAGGACAGGGGCTTCCTGATGCACCACTGGGGTAATGAGGCACTAAAGGGATCAAATCTTCAGTTACATAATTCTTTATGACTAAGCCAAAAAAAAAAATAGTGGTAGGTATCCCTTCTTTTACGAGCTTACTTTGGAAAAATAAACAAAACCAGTACATTGAATGGAGCAATAATCAAGAATACAACCTTCATTTGAAAAAAAGAATTAAGTGACTATGTCCAACTTTGAGTGACACCAAAATGTCCCAACACGGCAAGGCATGACAAACCCAGAAGACATCTACTGTAACAGCTCCAGTTCTCTGTTGATAACAACATAGGACTACAGATCCAGGTGATGCTTAAACACCATATCTTCTTATAAGGGATCATACTACATCCTTTGGAAAGATACAAGCAGATTATATATTTTTGCCACAAAAGCTTTAACATTTAGTAAATGCTCCAGAATCAACGAATATATAGCTCATGATTAAAACAAATGTACTTACCTTATCTAAAAAAAAAGATTTGAGTGCATGCCCAGGTTAGAAATTAAGAGAGCAGAATAAAATTGCAACTATAAATTAATGCTCAACACAAGTTTGATACTCAGATGCTGTTTAAGTTTGATGCAACTGTATGATTTCAAAGGATGCACATCCTAGCTTCTCTGTGAGGTTTTCCACATTCTCATTCACTAAGTAGCAGAGCACTGAAGGACCCAGATTGCAGTCTGGATCCTCCAGAATTTTCAAATCATCTTTTCTATTGTGAAATTTCAATTTTAACTCGAATGTAGGGCTTGAGGTCCCTTCTCTGCTGGGAAACTCTGACAACAGGAAAGGTGTCCCTAGTCTGATCAAATAAATTTTATCTTGATGTCGGTGGTGGGACTGTCCAGCTTCCACTTCCACCTTTGCACACACACTTCTTAGACCTTGGCCTAAGTCCTATTCCTTGGACTGTGCTGTGATTAAGGCAGGCTTTCCTAGCCTTCAGGCATCCCTTCTGGCCCTGATTTGTAGGAGATCTTTAAGAAGGAAGAAAGAATGTTATCCTCTTTCACAGAATTCCATGACTTGGAAAAAACTTAAGGAAGAAACAGTAAAATTTATTTTTTTGTAATACATCTACCATCTCATTGTTGCTTCGTATTTAATTCCCTTATACTGGTAAGTCCTAGATCAGTGTTCACGACGACAAGTTAGAAAACATTCAGGCATCTTTTTGAAAGTCATCTCTATCCAGATGGTTGAAAATTTGTTCCTTCACTTTGCCAGAGAAAACGTCAATGATCTATTCACACAAGTGTTAGACTATCACTTACATAAGCAAGAAGTTGAAATCCCTTAAAACTCATCCATTAAATTCAAATATGTTAATTACCTATTTTTTGGTCAATTTAATAACAAGTGATCTACTGCTAAGCTGCTGTAATGTAAGATGACGATCGCCTCTCTAGTTATAGATATATAATTACTATAACTCTATAATGACACAATGCTACTTTCATCACGTATACTGAGTGCACGAAACAACATCTTACACATGTATTACCTACATAACTTAGTGTATATATTTCTTAAAAAGATTATAAAATAACATATTTTGTATACAATATTTTGTAGTCTAGCACTTCTTGTACAAGGAAAGTATGAATATGCTTCTTGTACAAGGAAAGCATGAACACAGGCAGCTTCAAGATCTGATCTCACAAGCACGAGAATCCACTTGTAGACCAGGTAGATTTTAGATAAATGGCCTGTGGGAGTAACGTAACTCTTTGCAGAATCATTCCCATACCCTTCACAGCTACTCTAATAAATGCAAAAATGCTGAACATTGAAACTTCTGTGAAAGGTTAAAGAAAGCTAAAACATGCTGCCTGTATTTTTATGGGCTCAAGCAATCAAATCAACCTTTATCACAATGGATTTAAAAGTTTTTGTGGGATTTTGGGGATACTTATTTCTCCGAGTTGCTTCTAACTAGGAATGAAGGACAATTAATATGATAAAAAAAAGAAGTGTCCCTAAATTGCACCTGCTCTTGAATCTTAGAAAAACTTTTTACCTACTTCCTTAGAAAACTTCCTTAGGAAACTTTTCACCTACTTCCCCTGTCTTCCACTGCCATTTCAGTTGAGGCATGGTGTTTATATGGGCCACACTAGGCTTGAATGGGTATGTCTACAGTAAGTATTAGGCTTGGAGCAAAAA
>JAVCKT010033006.1:0-20895 GCA_032273925.1 Rhynchotus rufescens
GGTAGAGACCCTAAGCTTGGATCAAAACCACCAAGGGGAAGGTGCCATCCCCTCCCTGCCCTAAACAGCAGGTTTCTTAAGGACAGATGCTTATACAAGTCAGCTGGGCATCTCCCCTAACACTTGAAACTCTTGGATAGTTCTGTGCACTTGGTCAACAGGATAGACATCTAAGGATGCTAAAACCCTCACAACTCCAGTATGGGCTGTGAGACACCCCTACCTAAATACACATATACAGGGCAAGACCACATGTGCTAGCACCTTATTAGACAGCAGAGAATCCACAATGGGCAGCAGCTTACAGTTAGCAGCCTTGACAAGAAGTCCTGCTCTGTTAGACACGGACAGGACACAAAGCCACAGGAAAAGAGCCGCCACAAAGTACTCTGCCCCTAGACCATCCTCTTTTCTTCCATCTGCGGCATCTTCTCCTTGCCTTTTGTCCCATCCAGGAGGCACAAGCCCTGCCGGGGTGACCTCAGCAGCAACCCAGCAACACTCACCCAGTCATTGGGCTGCTGTTGACACCCAAAGGCAGCGTTGGTGCGCGTGCTTGGGCCGGTGACAAGCCACTGTGCTGCTCCCTGCGATTCCCAGGCAGGGAACTGTGGCTTCTGCTGCACCTTCTCCGGGCAGCAACGCAACCCAGGCCAAGCCAAGGGTCTGCCTAAACCCACGCCCAGGTTTTGTAGACTTCCAGCTCCTCTCAGGACCTCTTTTCCCAAGGGAATTCTGGGGAGGGGTGTAGGAGGGTGGAATGGAGATGGAGCCGCTCTCTCCAGATGCAACACGTGGAGCAGACAGGGCTTGGGGTGGGGATCGGTGCAGAGTCTCACAAGCTGCTGCTTCAGGAACCTGAGCTCAAAGCCCAGCCCTGACACAGGCCAGCGCGAGGAGGAATGCCCAGAAGGGCACATCTGCACAAGTGCTCACTTGAGTTCCCCAGTCCTGTGATTTGCACATGCAAAGGCCCATTTGAATGGGATGCACGGGCCTTTTGCATGTATCCTGGGACAGGATTGATAGGATGCTGCAGGAAAAAAACAAATAAAAAAAGAAACAGCATCTCTAGCCTTTTGAGGGCCCTATGAGACCCAATGATTGCAATAGTCAAATCTTTTCACCTGAAGCTTGGGCAGTCAACAGCCCTCAACCACCACCCTCTGCAGCGTGGTGTCAGCTCCTCCTCACCCCACTTGGTTGCTTCACAAGAACAAGGCTGACGTAAGCCCAGGCCACCAGGCTGAGCCCCAGCCCACCTTTACACCTTCAGCCTAAGTTAGACTTGAGGCCCATCTAGAACAGAACGTAGCCTGCCCGAGATTCGGTTCGCCTCTGAACACCAGTTTGCTTCTCTGCGGAAGAAGCCCAGGGCTACCAGACACCTTGAGAGCCCTGAGCGAGGTGGGACGGATGGAGGCCTAAACGCACGAGTGCCTGGGGATTATCTCGGAGCAGATAATGCCGTAATGTGCCTGTGGAATGCTCCAGCCTGGTGAGTCACGGCGGGCGCCAGGAGCCGTGCGGCGAGCGTGTCGGGCTGGCTCGGCCTGCTCCCTCGCAGGCGGCAGGGCTGGTGGCTCCACGCGCTGGGTTAGGTCAGCGCCTCGCCATGCACGGAGCTGCTCCGGCAGGCCGGGACACAGCGGCAGGCCGGGACACAGCAGCACGGGGCTGAGGTGCAAAGGGGATGAAGGGAAGGAGCAGCAGGCTGTAATTAAGCTCACTGCGCAGCGGCTGGTTGGCAGCAGGGCTTACAGTCCAGCCAAAGAGCAAAAAGACGAGCCAGGGAAAACCTCATCAGCTCCATCTGGCCTTAGGAGAGCAGGTGAGAAGAGACTTTAACAGGCTGGGAATCCACAGGGGACCTTACGATTGCCTTCCTGCAGTGCGCAGGACAGGCATTTAGCTTCTGCCTCCTTCCCAAGGGGCTCAGCCTTACCCTCAGCCTTACCCTCACCAGTGCGATGCTCATAAGCAGCACGGAAAGGCTTCACGCACAGCGAGGAGATGCCATGAGCGCATTAGGTCAAGACGAGGCTGAGGAATTAGGGAAAAGCAGAAAAAACGTGACCTTGACAGGGAATGGGAGCTGTTGTGGTCTCGGTGGGAGTCGGTGCTGCAGGACCATTGCTGGTCAGACACCAAAAGCCACCAGACCTGGTGGCATCCAGGCCACATTCCTGCTTTTGGGGACAGCAGGGCTAGCCACACGCCTGCCTCAAGAGCCAGCAAGGGCTGGGTATTCCTTAAGCTCCTCTCCCATGTGTGCTCCTTCAGGACACATTGTTTGTCCCCGGACAAAGCCTTTGTCAACCTGGTCCTGCCTTATCAAGCCTGTTTTTAAATACCCACAGGGGTGGTTCCTCTCCTGGATATTTAGCCCTCTGCATCCCACCTCATCCCACTGTTTTCTGTTACCTTCTGCTCTCGGGGGATCCATTTCCACTTCACTCTCTTGTGTCCCTTCACAAATCACCCAAGCCAAAGCTTTCTCCCTCGAAACTGCTCACAGGCTCTGGAAATTAAACAGTGATGAGACCTGAAAGAAAGAGGAGGGATTGGGTTGAAAGCCTGGCAAAGTTTAGGGCATGCAGCTGGGTTTCACAGAGAACCACGGTCACACCCCACTCCTCAGTGCTTGCTCTGTCTTTCAGTGGCAAACGCAGGGTAAATGAGGTTGCCGAGCCCTCAAATTAAACTAAAATTAATAGTAAAGTTGCCTCCTGCTTATGCTGGGCTTCTTGAAAGCGCGTGCATGGCGTTCCTGCCAAGCACTCGGTGTGCGGTGACTTCTCCTTACGCTTGCTCAGGTGCCTATATTCAAGAGACATTTCTGCTGCCTGGGGGAGAGTAAAACCAGAGTCAGAGCCACCAAGGAGGTGGCACACTGCAGGAAAAGCAAAATGCCACGTGCCAGTGTTCCCTGGCCAAACAGCCCCAAGCATCCCCCATGGGTAACATCTCCGGGATTTTCTCTTGCTGTTTTTCCCCCATTCTCCCTAGATACGAGGATGAAATCCGCCTCTGCAGCGGCATGGAATACACCTTCACGGAGCTCAAGAAGGTTAGTGACAACGGGAGCCGTGCACAGGGACACCCACAGAACCACTGCCAGCTCTGCAGTCACAGAGCGGCTGGAGCAGCGGTTGGAGCAACCAAGATGGTCCAGGGCTAGTGAGGACCATAAGAGCCCTCGCACCGCTGAGGTTTGGTGGGGTAATGAGGGGTTTTGTGGGGTAATGAGGCCTTGAGAAGGTCAGTGCAGGGCTGGAGATGGGACCCATTTCACTAGGAGAAGCTCAAGTAAGTCCAGAGCACCTATGCTTATGGAGAAGTGCTTGGGGTTGGATGGAGCCTGTGTCCAACCACACCCCAACTGCACCAAAGAGACTCAACTCAAGGAGGTCCAAGACGCCCAGGACCCTCCACGGCCCCACCTTTCCTGCACACCACCTTTGTCACCTGCAGGATGACCTCACAGGTTGGGAAAGGCTGGAAATTGATAACCATGTTTGCCTTTGCTTCCTGCCTCAGCACCCCACCCTGTTTAACCAGCGACCGCAGCCGCCCCAGATGCAGCTGCATTTGAATAGCCGCCGAAAGGGGCGGCTTTGTGCGCTGCTTTTGCATCAAAAAAATAGCCGAGGTGTAGGAATGCAAGGTATTATTAAACGGAGGAAATGTTCCCCGCAAACGATCATTAGAGCTAATTGCATGTTTCCCCCCCGCGACACACTCATCAGCCAGTAAGGGCAGTTCTGGTGACTTGCGTGGACCGCGCCGAGTTCTCAATAACCACCGTTCTCTGCGGTGAACAAGAGATGAGTGGGGCCAGACCAGCCCTGCTCGTTTCCTTCTCCACCCTGGCTCGCTGGAGACTTCCACTGAAACAGGCTCTAAAAAAACAAACTGTGGAGGAGAAATGTCTGCAAAGGAACCTCCCTCCTTGCAGCACGGGAGAAAAATTGCACAAGCTCCCATCAAAATACAGGGAGGAGGAGAGGCTGGTGAGGGGAAAAGACCTCTGGCTGCAAATTCAAGCTATTTATTAAAACACTTGCTATCCCCTGCAGGATTTAGATGTGAGCTCGTTGCACAGAACTGAGCTGGAGGTAAAACTACACGGGCTGCAGGACCTGATGGACTTGAAGAAAACCATCTACGAGCAGGTACAGATGTACTGGGTAGATTTGCCTCTACACGCACACACAAGCTATCATACAAGAGATGACCTTTTTTGAGTAAAGTTCCACTAAAAAGATGGGTTTGGTCACAGTTTAGACCAAAATGAGATCAGAATCCTCCCCTCGTGCATGGATCAGATCATGCAACTGGACTTCTGGTTAGATTAATGGTTTAAGGCAGGGTCTCACCCCAAATCCTCTCTATTTTAAATCCATTTCAAAGCCACCTCACTTTGGACAGATCCCCTCCCTTCCAGACCATGTTCTGCTTGAAATGATTTGCTCCACGTCCCCTTTGTAATAGGATGCATTTTATCTCCATCCTTCATGCCAAGAAATCACCATCCATCTCTCTGCTCTCTCCTCCCTGCAGCTTGCTCTAGCACTAATCACCAGCCTGCTGGAACCAGTTGATTTACAGGTTGTTAACTTACAGACACATAGATCCACTGGAGAGGCAAATGAGGGAAGTTTTGAGGGCGGTTTTGCTCGCAGGATGTTGGGGTGAATCAGAAGAAACCCCCAGCCTTAGTCCTGCAGGTCTCACGGGCTCTCTGCGCTGCAGCAAGTGGCTTTGGCTTGGCTAAGCCCAGCAGATCTGCAAGGGCTCCCTCCTGGCTTGTAGCTTTGCTTAGTATTTGCTCTCTTCAAGCTGTTCTCTTTGCTCTGCAGGAACTTGAGGAGTTGCTGACAGAAATTAAAGATGTTTCTGTTGTGCTGGGAATTGACAACACGTGCAAACTTGACCTCAGCAAAATTGTGGAAGAAGTAAGGGCCCAGTATGAAGCCCTTGCCCTCCGGAGCTGGGAGGAGGCTGAAGCACTCACCAGGAGGAAGGTATTTGCCTCCTTATCTGACTGATACTGGGAAGAGGCAGGGAAAGACAATGGGAAGATTAGCCTAGAAACTACAAGGAGCAGCAAGATGCAGAGGGAAAGGGAATAGAGGGAGGGACAGGGAGCTAGCCCAAGTCGCCAACTCCTTAAAGAGTGGGATGCTCAAATTAAGATGCTTAAGTGAGGAGTTTCATTGCTCTAGGTTCTCTGCGTGGTCAGTAGAGAATTACAATGACATCTGCCAGTGACAACGCAGCTGACCAAAGACAAAAGTGACCTTCTACTAGTGCAGCCTCCAAACACAGCAGGAAGGAATGTGACAAAACTGACTGCGTGCTCTGCACGTGGCACAGCCACAGCCAGGAGATGATTTGGGAGCCAGCCCTAAATCCTTCAACACACCTAACTATTTTGTTTCCCCAGTGAGGTGTTCTTCCCCCCAAGGGCGGTGGAAATCCTCACAGATTCCTTTGCCAGAGCAGAGGAGGAGCAGATAATCCACTCTTCCCTCTCTCCTGCAGCTGACTGAAGGAAACACCCAGGCAGCCACCTACGGCAGCCACCTCCTTGACAGCCGACGGGAAATTGCAGACATGAACATACAGATCCAGAAGCTGCGGTCCTGCATCGTGTCCCAGAAGAGCCAGGTGGGTCCTGGAGTGGGTGACAAGTCAGTAGCACTCAGGACCAGTAAACTACAACACACCTAACACCTCCGCTATTTCTTTGTCCCATTGCAACACCAGTGCCTGTACTTGGAGGAGAACATCAAGGAGGCAGGGGAGCACGGCGAGACGGCCCTCAAGGATGCTAAAGCCAAGCTGGTGAGGCTAGAAGAAGCCCTACAGAAGAGCAAGGAGAATATGGCTCACCTGGTAAAAGACTATCAGGAGCTGATGAACATCAAGCTGGCCCTGGATGTGGAGATCCTCACTTATAGGAAGCTGATGGAAGGCGAGGAGAGCAGGTGAGCTGGGCTTCCTCACACCTGGCCAGGGGAAGAAGGGAGGTGTAAAGACCAGGAAAAAAGGAGACATCCCAAGCTTGGAGCCTTGTGTAGAGGGCTTCAAAGGAGGAGCAAAGCCCAGCACTCCCCACACAGCTCAGTGCAGTCTCTTATTCTGACGTTTCCCTTGCTTCCCCAAATTGATGGGTACCACCACTTCCCTAGAGTGCTTTACCCCCATGGTCCTGAGTTACCCTTCACCCCTTGGCCATGCAACTCTACCCGCATAACCCAGCTCACGAGGACCAAGCTCGTCCTCCTCTCTGGCCTTGCATCAACTTGGCTACCTTCAAAGGATAACAGGCACCTTCGTATCTTGTCTCCACAGCATGGAGTCACCGATACCCGCCGTCATCAGCACCATCCTCTCCAGCCCCAAGTACTGTAAGTGCTTTTACTCATACAGCTCGCTGGAGCAGAACGCAAAGGGAGCGTTTCTCGTGTCTCTAAGCCGCTCACTTCTCTCCCTCCATCTCCAGCCTCCTCCGGCGCTTTGAGGAGCTCCAGGGTGTTTGCAAGAGAAAGGCGCAGCGGCAGCAGCGAGGGGAGCACGAGGGCGGGTGGCGCAAGGCTGCAGCCCCCCCGAAGCCCCAGCAGCAGCTCGGCGGGGCCCCAAGCTGGGGGCTTTGCCAGCGGGGCCCGGCCCAAGCACGACTCCCTGCCTGCCGCAGGCTGCTCCTAGGAAGGGCAGAGCCCGCGGCGCAAGCACAGCCCACGGTGGCATCCCCAGCCAAACGAGGCCAAAGCACTTTCTCCCAAACTCAAGCCATTTGAGGGACCAAGGACAAGAGTCTCTGTCTTTTTAAGCCTGTCTTTGCAGCGTCCCAGTTAATGTCTGTTACGAGCAGAAACCAAGCCAGGGTTTTCGAGCCTCTCCCGCTCGGCACTCGCACTAACTCCTGCTTCCACTCCGGGTCTGTTTCCACACAGCATTTGCACTCCTAACCTTTGAGATCTACCTATAAAAAGCTTGGCAAGAGGGGAACGTGGGACTACATGAGCTTTTAACACGGCAACCTGAAGCCCGGGCATTTTAGCAGTATTACAAACCCTTGCTGTGTGCTGCCTCAACGCTGGGGTGGCCGCGAGAGGTGTTCACTGACGTGGCTTTCAAAGGCAGGCAGAGCTCGCCACGCTGAGCTGACACAGGGATGCAGGCAAGCGACCCGGGCCAGGCGCATGGGCGACATCTCTATTTGCACATCTGCTGACAAACGCTCTGGCTCTCCCGGGGAATCCTTCGGGACTCCACAGTTTTCAGCTAATTCTCCTGTGTCCTTGGGGTGGTCCCTCGCTCCCTCCCGAGCTAGACGCTGTTTAAACTTACCTCTTTATAAAGCAGCAGTCTCTCGCAGAGAGCACCCACCTCCCTTACGGGCACTGCACACTCTGCCAACAGTGGTGCTACGTCCAGCGTGACCTGGGACACTCACCGGCTCCCACTTCACCGCAACGGGCAGGACTTGTCTGTGTATTTATTGAGCTTGCCGAGCGGCTCTTACCTTCGTGGAGGAGCTCGGCTGCTCCAAGGGCGCGAGGGGCCAGGCTCTGAGCTCGGCCTGGGCCACAGGAACCCGCTGGGCTTCCCATTCGTGTGGATGAGGAGCCGGGGCCGGGCTCTTGAGCGCGCCGCAGTGTTTCCATGTTTCTGTAAAACAGTCAACTGCCGTACTGTCTCCGTAACCTGCTCTCCAGTGTTATGGCCACTATAATAAAGCATTGAGATGCACAGAGAGCTGAGTACAGTTGCTTTTCTTCTGATTTCTTACCTGGGACAGATACTCTCCCCCGAGTTGCTAACAGGCCTCAGCTGAGGACTCCATCCATCCCCCAGGGGCTGAATGAAGCTGAGATTTCTTCTTGGGTGCTTGGCTTGATGCAGAGCAAAGCTTCCCCCTTACCCCAGTGCAGAGGGGGCTTTCGGGCTCCTGAAATGAGGAATGGAAGAACCCGCGGGGTTCCTGGTGCTCGAGCAAGGCAGGGCAGGGCCGAGGCACCGCGAGGAAGAGGAGGGAGACGCAGAGCGAACGGCTGCCAGCCCAAAACCCGGACGGGAAGGGAGGCCTCGGGCACCCTGGAGGCCCAGCCTGGCTGAGCACGAGCAGGGCGCTCACAGCCTAGCCGGGAATTCAGCACAGCAGAAATTCCAGCTCATGGCCCAGGACAGGTCCCTGGCCTGGGCAGCCCTGCCTGGGTGCCAGTCACCCCCCTGCTCCCACGATCCTATCGTGCAAGCACTGAATTTACCAGGCCCTTCCTTAGGGCTAAGCCCTGTCCTTTCACGCCAATCAAACAGCCAGTCCTAAACTCGGCTGCAAAAATTCACCGTGGCAGTTCTGCATCTCTCCTCCTTATCGCAGAAATGCCAGGTCCTCTCACGGCGTCAGCAGCCCCTTTGGGGTGACAGGGGACAGGCCTAGGAAGGCAGGGATGCGGAGCCAGGAGCCCAGCAAGGAGAGCTGCCACCAACGGGATTTTGGTGGGGAGAAGGGCAGGTTTCTCCACGTTATCAGGCAAGCTGTGCAACCCGAAGCACGGCTGCCTCCACGTAAAGCTGTACCATTGCCAGCGACTTCCCAAAGACCATCTCAAATCCCAGCTGGAGCCAGAGATCGGAGATTCATCTGTCCCAGTGTGGGGAAAGGAGACATCAGATGTCCGGGAGCTGTGAGACGAGGCCCAAGGGCAAAACCCAGGGACAGATAAGCGCGCGGCGCTGAAAGCAAGGGGCAGAGCTCATCTAGACGGGGCAGACGGCAAAAATGAGGGAAGATCAGCAGGGAAAATATCCAGGTGTGCACAACAGCCGCCGGGCCCCGGTCCAGGAGACGTGCCGGAGCACAGAGGGACCGGCCGGGCTCTGCTCCTGTTTTCCGAGCAGGGAGCGTGGCCCAGACCACATCCCAGCGCCGCCTGCCCGGGCACCCAGCACCCAAGCGCGGGCTCCAGGCTCCCTCTCCTGGGCACGCCACGCCATGCAGAGGCTCCCAAAGACTACGCTTGGGTGCCAGAGTGCTCTGCAGACACGAGAACCTGTGCTCTGCAAACCCTCCTCTTCCTCGCAGCAAGGCCAGGAGAAAAGCAGCTCCCATCAAAGCACGGCCAAAGGCTCCCCCGAGGTGCTGCACGAGGGAGCACGGAAGGAACACGGAGCTGCCGAGGTTTGCCCCATCCCAAAGCAGCCTCCCCGCCTGCCAAGGGCTCCCGCCTGGCCGGCCCCAATGCTCTTCACCCAGCCCCAGCTCTCCTTCATGCACAAACACACCTCAAATCACGCCAGGCACCTGCATGGGAAGGCAAATCCGATCCCAGCAGGATTCTACCAGCCAGAAACATGTGGCTCAGGCAGATGCCACCAGAATGAAGCAGTGACCGTCCCTCCCCTGGCATTTGGCACAGGCTTTGGTGGCTAACTGAACACCAAAAGTTCTGGCCAACATCGACCAGCCCAAGGACCCTCGGCGGCCTGAGCAGAGAAAAGGTCCCGCTTAACCTGGCCTAGGGGCTGGTCCCAACGCAGGCAGCCTAAGTCCCAGTCCTGCCCAGGGCACCTGAAGAGCTTGGCTCCCAGGAATAGGTTTATTTGGACCGGGGAAACACGGGCCAAGCTGAATTCATGCTTTCCAGAGCAGGCCAAATCCCTCTGCTACACGATCTCAGACACAAACCATGCCTCGGTTTCCCCTGCTCACCACATAAGCCCCTAAGGCTGGATCAAGCTGGGTCGGGGGGTGTTTGAACTCAGTTTTCCTATCTAAGCACTCCAGGACACGCAGAGCAAGAGGAGGGAGGCTCCATGTCAGCGGCTGTCACCATTTTCCCAGGCACGGGCAGGTTTCCAGCCGGGATCACAGGCCTCCTTCGCCGCCCACCTCCGCGGCGCCCGGCACCCACAAAACCAGCCCCGTTTTCCAAGGGGGAAACAAGCCCCAGGGCTCAGCCGCGTCGGAGCCAACGCCGCAAATGCCTCCGGGGCACCTGCACAAGGGAGGGGAGAAGCAGGGAAGGGTGGAGAAAAACACGCCCGACCCCATCAGCCCATGCACACCTCTCGCACACATCCATGGGAGGGAGGAGGAAGCGCCGGCGCCGGCTTTTTTTGCCCGTATAAGGGCAGGTTTCTCTCTCCAGGGCCAATCCGGGCAGGAATGCGAGCGCAGGAGCCCAGCCCGGCCTCCCCGGCCAGGTGCGGCCGGCTCCGCGCCAGCGCGGCGACGCTGGCTCAGCACGAGCCCAGGGGGACCAGGCCCCGCAGCAGCAGCCCCGGGGCTCTCTGCTTCTCCATGTGATCCTCCGGATACCCCCGGGGCCGAGCAAAGTGCGGGGCAGCTGCTGCAAGGCTGGGCAGCGCCAGCTGCGAACACACGGGCTTTCCTCTCGCCAGCCCCTGCCTGCCTTCCCGCTCTTTCCAGCCTTTCCCCATCCCGGCCACGCAATAAACCTTGGCCTCGTCCCGCAGCCGCCCCTGTCACTGTTTAGCTACGGGAGCTTCCTCAGTGGTTCGGCATCAGGATGTCCCCAGCCTGGCTGGGGCTCCGGGAGCCAGGAGGGGTGTCCCTGCATCACCCCGTCCCCACAGGATTCCTGATGCCCCCAAAACCAGGGCGAGACAGAGCCAGTGGCCCCAGTCCTGGCTCAGCACCCGGCCTCAGTCCAGGGAGGAACCAAGGACAAGGCCGGACTGCGGCTTGGTCCGCAGTCTACAGTAACCCCCTTTCCATGGATATGGCCAAGGGCCGGGATGGAGCGAGAGCCCCCGAGCCACCTCGGGCAGTTCCCGGGGTGCAGAGCCACTCGGCAGCGCTGCCGCCGGGTGCCAGCGTCCCACGGAGCCCGGGGACTTGTGAGGAACCAGCGCTGGCTGCCTGGAGCGGGAGCTCCAAGCTGGAAATGCCCCAGCACGGGGACTGCTTTGTTCCTTGCAGGAATGTCGCTGGGACTTCGTTCCTCACAGAGCGGGAGCCCAGCTGCCCAGGATGCCAAAGACACAGGTCAGAGTGGGTGCCCACCTCAAAGGAGGAGGAGGTTAGAAAGGCGCTCATGTCAACTCACTAGTGATCAAGACCAAGACATTTACAGTCCAGACCAGAGTCTGTCTACACCAGGAGCTGGCCCAAGTTCCGCACAGCCTGAGCTGAGCTCTGGCTACCAGAGACTCATCCCCTCGACCCCAGCAAGCATTCGGAACCAGAGCTCCTACCTAGGGCCAGGACGAGCTTGTTCTCTGCTGCGTTTCCCAAGCTGAAGGCTCAGCTCTGGCGCCTGCTCTGCTAGCTTTACATGCACCTTTACATAAGCACTAATACAGAGCATCCTCAGCGAGGACCCTCAGAGCTCACGGCACGTCCAAGGAGATCCCCATTAAATCCCCATTAAAAAGCAGCCGGTCGGGGCCCGGGGCACCCAGCCCTGCTCCTCCACAGCACAAGCAGCCTCTGCAAGGCCCAGGGACAGCGGCAGCCTCCAGACCCCATGCAGCACACGGGGGCGAGATGCACGGGGGGCCGGGGCGAGCCGGGGCAGCGCCCGCAGGGCAGGGGCAGCAGAAACAGCCGGGCTTGCGATTCGGCTGGGCTGAGTCACGGCCGAGGCGGCCGCTCCAGCTCTCCACCCGTGCCGGCACAGCAGGCTGGGAACGCTCGAACCGTGGGAACGCCGAGCGCACCACGAGTGCGGACGCATGGCAGCTGCTGAGAACAGATTAAAACCGTCCAGCCGGGCACAGCAGCGACTCGGAGCGAGCGGCAAAAGCCCCGAGCTCAGCAGCTCTGGGCGCCGTGGATTGGCTGGCGGCGGCCCCGCGGCACCGCGCCAGGGATTCATCACGGAATGGGAACGCGCTCACCCGCTCCTGCCGGGGCCTGCGCCTGCTGGCGAGGTTTCCGACACACCCTTCATTCAATGCGAGGCTTTGCAAGAAAAAAAAATAAATAAAAAAAAATACATGTATAGAAGGGTGCCAGGATGGGAGCGGGGACGGGACGGTGGTGGGAAGGAAGAGGAGGATTCCCGGCCTGTCTTGCTGGGGGGCTCGGGAGCAGGAGGCGAGCGGAGGGCTGGGGATGCTGGGGAGGGGGCCGGCCAGGCGGCGAGGGGCAGAGCCCTCCCTGCCCCAGGGGGCTCAGCGCCCTCCAGCCTTGCTCGAGCAAGGGGCGCCTGCTGCCCGGGGGTCCGGGCTGCCCCGGCAGGGAAAGGGGCCTGTTCTCCAGCACCATCTGACCCGGCCGCATGTTTCCCAGCTCCCTGGTGTCCACGTGCCCCTCATTGTGCTGACATTGCCCCCAAGGGTGCCCCAAACCCCCTTGGTGCCAAACGTGCCCCACGCTGGTGGTACTGCTACAGGAGCCAGACCTTCCCTCAGCAGCAAGGGCTCCCAAGGGCAGCCCAGCACCCCTTGGAGCCCCCCTGCCCAACACACACAAAGCAAAAGGTTTGGACTTAAGTGAACAGCAGAACACAAAATATCCCTTTTTTTTCCCAGCTCTCCCAGGGCCTCAACACGCACCCAGCACCGAGTTAGCACCACACAAGCTCTTTGCTTTGACCAACGCATTCCCCTCCAGCTTCCGCATGCCTGCGCTTTCTCCAAGCTGCTTTTAAAAAAGCGCCAAGCTGGAAGGGACCCCAACACCCCTGTTCACCCCGACGCTGTCAGGAGAGACCCCACGCATCTGTGCAACGTCGGCAGCCTTCGGGGCAGGCGCCTCGTACAGCAACAAACACCCACAGGGCAGGTCCCAACGTGAGCGCCCAAGCCTGCTCTCCCCGGGGGATTCGCCCACGCGCGTTTCTGGAGCGCGCTTTGCGGATTATGCAACGCGCCTTATGTAGGGCAGCAATGCCAAGAGCATCCTGGAAAAAGCCCCTGGTTTTGCAAGGCCCTGGGAGAGCCCAGCTGCACCAGAGCGGGATTCTGTGGCTTGCAGGCTGAAACTCAATAGAGAAGCCCAGGAATGTCCGGCACCCTACAAGCTCCTCAGTTCTTGATGTGGCCTTAAGCAGAGCAAAAAGCAACTCGGGGCCCTATGGTGACTATATAAACCTGTCCTCGATCTTAGCAAAGCCTCAGCCCTCTGTTCGGAGAAAGAGCCTGGCCAACCACCAGAAATAACCAAAAATGTCGGTTCCAACCACAGTGTCACCCCAGCTGGGAGGACCCCAGTCCTCATTTGTGCAAGGAAAACACTCCAGAGCAGCCCAGCTGTCCTTCTCCATCCACATCTTCCAGCTGCACGAGGCAGGCAGATGCAGTGGGGCGCAGGAAGAGCCATGGCCCCTTAGAGCCCTTGAAAACTCTGCTGTCCCACGAGCTCTGATCCAGATTAGCCCCAGGTTCGTACCTGAAAGCACTAGCAGGACAACAGCGCTGCAAAGAGCAAGACAGTCAGCAGGAGCAGCCTGCCATGTGCTTGGGCTGTTGCCATCTACAAGCAGCAGCGACGGTGAATTAAGAGCAACTCTGGGCTGCCTGTTCTCAGAACCACATTGTTTCTTTACTCCTAATTTACCCTGCAGTGAGAGGCAATGGCATTTGTGCCTTCCTCGAAAACACGGGTGATCTGGTTAGCTTAAGCTCAAGAGTAATCAGGAAAGCTCCACTGAGCCTCAACTCCAGTGGGACAGCAGGACTGGACTCCCTGGGGGACTCACGGAGATGGACGGGGCCGCTTTTAGAGCTACTTTTGTACCCATTTCTGCGCAGTTTATTGAGAAGCCTAGGCTTTGTGCAAACCATCCCAGCCATGCATGGAATGGGGTGGGGATGTTTTGACAGAGAGCCTTGGATCATTTACAGCTCCCACCCGGCTCCCTCTGCGCTCACCTTTTAACGCTCCTCTCAGCATGTGCCCATTTCTCAATAACACCAAGGGAAATGCAGAGCGTCCCAAACTGCTCACGAAAGCCACGCAGAGCTGCTGCAGAAACACCAGTTCCCACCACAGAACCAGGGATTGCAAAGAAAACTGGGAGGGAAGATGCAGTCCCTGCAGGGGTCTTGTCTCTTCAGCACTGTAGAGTTTAAAAAACACATTGCAGAGAGCAAACGTTATCGCTGCACTGCCTAGATACATCCACAGGACTAAGGGCTCACAAATGTAGGAGCTGAGGCTACACCCGCACCTGGTAAGATGTGCAAATGCTCTCTTACACACAGAGGCCTTTGCTGAAGAAGTGCTGAAAGCCACCACTTGTCTGCATGGCTTAGCAAGACCACCTCCAACCATGGCTTCCTCCGCAGCTTGGTTCCAGGGCCAGATCCTATGCTGTAAAGAAATGAAGATCTTTCTATCTTTTACAGCAAAAGCAGAATTGCCAGGGCTAATCCACAGGGTTAACACTTCCCCATTCTCAGTATTTATCATCTAAGGAGCCTTGCAGAGTCGCATTTGTTTAGTCTGGGCTGACATTCAAATCTAGCCTTAGATGGGGATCTGCATTTCAAAAGGAGCCTTTACTCTTGCAATGCCCCGGCCCAGTCTCTCCAAAGCCACTAAAGCCAGGAGCTCTCTGGAGCTCGAGCACTGCATGGACACAGCACCTGCTGAAGGTATCAGAGAGCTCAGGAGTGCCCTTCCTTCAGCTCTGACACCCATGGGAGCTCTCCTGAACTCACAGGACTGCACCAGTGAGTGGCAGAGCCAAATTACATCCTACGAGACATGACAAGGAAGGACAGAAAGGCCAAGAGCACCTAGGAGAGTGCAAATGGATTGATTCACCAAGGGGAGAAGACCCCTTGCAGCTCCCCTTGCAGGATCTGGAGAAGCCCCTTGGGCTGGGGGACACAGGGGACGGGGCCATTCTCCCATCTTATCAGCAACCAAACTGGGATTGGTTGTATTTGGTACTAATATTGGTAGGTACCAACCAAATTAGTGTATTTCTGTTAAGCAAGGGCCACATTACAGGGAGCGGATCAGGCCAGGTTGCTCTCCATGACTGCCAAGAGATCTGGTGGCCCAAAGCTGAGCAGCTCTGCTCTTTAGGGGCTTCAGGCTTTCAGACTGCCTTTCAATGCCATGAACTGCAGCAGCTCACAGCCCCAAGGGACCCACCTGCACCCTGAGAGCGGTGAGCAAGTTGGAGGGAACTGGGTTCTACACAGTGTGTTGCTCTGTTGATGACAACAGTGACCGTCACCAACCTACTCCTGGAAGGAACACAGGGCCCCCTGCACATACCTCCCAGTGGAAGTGTTCTCCCTGTCTCTCCGTGCACACCTGCACAAACATATTAACAGCTTTACTAGCAACTTTATTAGTATTTAACACTTCTATAAAGCCTTCTTCTGCCTCGCAGTTATGGCAGTTCACAACGACTCCTTCCTACATTTCCTTTTGAACCTGGAAGGGAAGCAGGCCTCCTCCACCAGCACTGCCCACCGTGGCTTGCAGCTCTTTTAAAGACTTTGCTGCTCCCCTTTTCCCCCCCAGCTCCAACCTCTCCCCTTCTGAGTCACACTCCGCACAACACCCCAAGTCAGCACTTCGCAGAAACCAGATGGAGCTGGTCTGTAGGGAAGGGAAAAAAAAAAAGAATTAAAAAAAAAAAAAGACTGACATTGAGAGCTGAGAACATCTACCAGCCAGGACCTGCCGCCTTGGCAAGCTGCGGCGCGAGTTTGCTGGTGACAGCACTAGCTAGAAATGCAGATCAAGAGAGAACACGGAGCAGCAGGGCAGCTCTCCACTCGCCACGGGCAAGGCGCCGTGTTTGGGACACTACCCCATCACCTGGGAAACCTGTGGTGGGGAGGAAGGCCCGGCGGGAGCCTCTTCTGCCTCCGCAGCACTTACCAGTTTGAAAGCCCCAGCTCAGGGAAATGGTCTTACGGAGCCCGGGCTGGGAATCCCTGAAATTCCTTCTGTGCTGATGCTATTTAAGGTGAGGTGGGATGGAGCTGCCAGCCTCGCTGCTTCCAGCCTCAACAGCGCAGCGCTCAGGGGCCAAGGGATGAGTGCCAGGGCTGCCCTGCAAAGAGAAGAGAAGGGAAGACCTTGGAAGGGGTCTAGGACAAGCAGCAAGTACTGCTGTTCTCAGGTGTTTGCCCCAAATATCGACTGTTGATGTTTTGAGGGAAAGCATAAGCAACACTTGTGTAAGGAGGAGAAGTTGAGACTCGCTGCCCTGCTCCTTCGCAGGCTGTGACCATCAGCCCTGGTGACACCCGGGGCAGCGACCGCCTCACGGAGCGGGCTTCTCACCGGGACGTTGGTGTCCCCCACCAGGCCCCAGCGTGGCAGCTCGTGCCCAGCTTCCCGGGCACCTCCAAGCACCCATCAGAGGTGGGGTCTGAAAAACAAAGGTTTTGCCTGCGTTAGGACGTGTCAACCCCTTTGCTCACCCCGAACGAGCAGTGTCACAGGTGGACCATTCCCACCACCACCTCCCATGCCCAAAACGCTCTTCTAGGGAGGAACTGAGATTAAAGGGAGCCAGAGGAGGCGGCGAGCGGCGCGGAGGGCCAGCCGGGAGGAGCCGCCCTGCTTACGCTTCCTTTTGATGCCGCCGGGAACGCCGTCCGTCTCCTTTGATGTGTCACCCTGTTCCCTCTCGCAGGGCAGGCCTGTCGCGGCACGCTCGCCCCTGCGCCGCAGCTGCTAGGGCAGCAGAGCTGCAGCTCCGCAGCCTCCCGAGCCGCGGCCCCGAGCCCAGGGTGCAGGGCAGCCCAGAGGGGACCCCACTCTCAGCTCCAGCCAAATCCCTGTCGCTCCCGGGGGAGCGCAAGGAAAGGAATGGCCCATTCCGGGAGCAGGGAGTGCTCCGTGCCAGCCCCTGCAGGGGAAAGACTCCCAAGAAGTTCTGCTGCTCGGGCAGCAAGGGAAGGAAAGGGATGCACATTCCCATCCCAGAACCCAGCTCTTGGATCAGCTGCTCCTCTCCTCCAGCTTTAGGGCCTGAACACCTCTCATTCTTGTTAGAGGGTTATATTTGCACGCAGCGCTGACCCAAGGCACGATCCCAACTTTTCTTCTTTGATCTCCAGACCCCTTTGGGCTCCAAACTGCATGGGTGACCTAGCTCGAAGGTAACAAGGACCTTCTCACCGAATTCAGTCCAAGGAAGTCAAGGCTGAGCTGATATAAGGCTTCATGTCAGGGTTTCTTCCCTTAACAGTGCAAGGGAGATGTGGGAAGGCCTGTGGGAAACCCAGTCCCCTGCCCACGTGAACCCAGGGAACCTAAGGAGAACCTGAGGTGCCTGGAACGAAACCCTGACGCCCAGGAGCGAGTGCAGAGGCAGGACAAGCTTCCCACATGCTACCTAAAAGCCTCCCCACCAGGTCCACAGAGACCACATCTGGACCCTGGAGATGCCCAGAGTCCCCTCTAGCCTAAGTACTGAACTTGCAGCCTAACCTATGTGAACACGGCTAAGCCACAGCCATTTTCATAACCAAGAGCACACAGAGAAGCAAGCACCTCTTTTTCACCCTGACCTCCCTGGCCAGGCGTTCTGCAGGTACAAAGCCAAACAGAACCAGCCTGCAGCACGAGACCAGAGCAAAGCTCAGCCTCGCATCTTGGTCTTGCGGCTCCTCTTCCTACCAACCTCCTTCAACCCCACCAAAAAGAAGCCATTCCCTTGTGCCACCAGCTCACCCCATGAGCCAATGATCTCTAAACTTTGCAATGAAACCAGTTTCCACCTGGTAGAGGACCAGAACATATTGTATGTGTTCAGTTTGTGGCTGTTTTCTCAAGTTTCTCTCTGCTAGGTGCAGACCACAGCTCCACGGCCATGGGTTGGCACCTCTCGCTTCTCCTTTAGCTCACCAGCAAAGGGCCAGGAAGAACAAGAAGGAACCTGCCCTCAGCTGAGCTAAGGAAATCCACAGATCTGCTGCTTCTGCCACGCAAGCCTGTAGTGACAAGCTCGAGGAAGCTGCTCCTGGGAGCACCTTTGTCGCTCCCAACTCTGTTTCTGAGCTGGTCTCCTTCGCTGCTGGCTCAATGTCACATTCCTGGGAAAGCAAGACTGAACCGGGCTCTGTCCCCAGCTGGAAATGCTGGATTAACCTCTGCAGAGTGGTCAGGGCATGTGTATGAAGGGAGGCAGGCAGCAGACACGGGTGCTTGAACAGCCGTTTGCTCTGGCTTTGGAGCTCCCTTTCCCTTTTCCCTCCACTGCAAGAGCTTAAGAGACAACCTGCCCCGTAGCACAAGCAAGGCTTAAAATGCAGCAAAAGCAGCTCTCACTGCCTTCACCTAAGCATCACATCCCACAAAAGCCACCAGGAGCTGCAGACCAAACAACTCGACCAGAAAGCGGAGCCTGAGAGGTCCCAGCCCCAGCTTTGATGCTGGCTTACTCAGGATGAGATGTTTGACTTCTTCTGCCCAGATTTTTCCATCTTAGTAAAGGGGGTAATTAAATGTGACTGGCTCCACAGCAGCAGCATGAAACTTAATTAGTCAGAGCACTTTGAAGGTATGGGACCTAATTAATATCTGAAGTGGCTGCAGATGATTACTATGAACAACGGTGGAGCTCACAGCTGATGATACAGCCCAGCTTGTCAGTACTTTCCATTCTCTGAAGTGCTGCGCAGACACCCAGCCGATATTCCACATCACAAATCACCACAGCGGCGGGTGGCTGTCGAGCTCCTTTCACAGATGGAAAGGCTGAGACAAGGCCTGACGGAGCCCGGCGAGGAGCAGAGCCTGGGAACCTCGCAGGGCTCCCACGTGGGGAGCGGGGAGGCGGCTGGACGGTCCCTGCACGACGGGACACCTCGCTCGGCGGCTGCCTGCCAGGCTCACCCGGGTGGGGTTTGGGCAAAGGTTGAATTTAACGTGGGGCCAGAGCTTTAAAGATAAGAGCTGGTGTGCTCTCCTAACCACCGTGCACAGGCTGGACCTCAGCCAAGCGAGATCTCCTTTCCCCCCTCACATGGGGAACAAGAATCATCCAAACTGAGAACAGCTCTGAGCAACAGCGAGCAGCAGCACTTGCTCTCACTCTCACCTTTACTTCCCTTCTCTCCTGCCTTCAGGAGGCCCTGGAACATATTTTAAGTACATTGCAAAACAGAGAAAGGGCATTAAAGAAAAATAAATGCTCCTGAGTCTTACATAAGCACTGCAGTTCGGATCCACGGGGTTTTCCTACTGCTGCGTCATGGAACTGGCCTCCCACCTCTCGTGTCCTGATAACCTGGAGAGTGGAGGCAACAAGCTGAAAAGAAAGAGAAAGAGGGAGCTTTTTGTCCCGTTTGCCTGCTAAAGGACTGAGGCCACTCAGAGCGACCTGATGCCCCAGCGACAGCACAGGGATTTGCACTGACATCACTTTGAGGTGTATTTGTGCCTACATGCAAGGGAAGAGAAGCAGAAAAAGCAACAAAGACACCCTTGTGCCAAAGCCAAGCAGGGCTGGTGGGACATACTGCTGTGAGCAGCCTAATAGCGCAGCCTTGACAGAAGTTAGAAAACTTTATGTTCTTATATATGTAGCTGGCTTGCAGGTCTGCACATGACCACCATACACAGGGAGAAGGGAAGAAAAGCACCCAGAGCACAAGAATTGAGAGACAGGGGCTCTCTGGCGAAGGGGAAAGTCCTTGCAGATGGGTGCAGGGAGAGTCTGCGTGCAAGTCTTTGGCTTGTCGGCCTTTCTGACAGCTCCACGTAAAAGTTCTCACAGGTAAGTGTGCAATCCCCCTGGTGAAATGCAGGAAAGCCCGTTCTCCCTTCAAAGGGAGCCCTCCCGCAGCCCGGTTTCATTCTTCACATATTTTCAAGGTCAAATTAAATCGCAGCAAATATTGACACAGCGCAACAAAACTCTCCCTAGGGCTGGGGCTGCAGGTTGCACGATCCTCCAGTGCCACCAGCCGAACAACGGAGGAAATAACAGCTGAGCAGGAGGCAAAGGGAGGCTGAGCCATGGCACAGGGCGGGCCAACGCCCCGCGAGGCACTCGGCTTTATCCATAGATTGCAGAGGATGCCCAATGCTTAATTAGCAGAGTGATAAATAACGAGAGCAGGCACTTGGGTGAGCCCACTAGAAAAATGTGGGACAAATCTGCTTTCCTTTCCCTCCCACATAATAAATAATAAAGATGAGCAGAGACATTGAAGTAACAGAATCCACCACCGGCACTGGGGAAAACACATTTCTCTGCAGCTGTGAGGCAGAGGAGCTCCCAGGGAAAGTCCTTCCACTCAAGGAAGGGTTGTGAATCTTTTTCCATGGAAGTAGCCAGACCCTGTGGAAGGTGCATTTAGCCTCCGAGCCCTTCTGCAACCCTACAGTCCTGCCAAAGACAGGGGTGTGTGTCCTGGTCCACACATGCATGTGCAAAACAGCAGCAGCTCCGCACACAGCAGTGTCCAGCCGAGCATTTGCTCCCTGGTCTTTGAGATGAGCTCGTTAGGAAGGAAAACAAGGAGCTTTCATTGCAGCTATCCCTGAGGAGCAGCCGGGGAGGCCGGGAATGAAAGCGCCTCTGTAGAGACTCACCTGAGCAGCAGACCTGCTGGCCACGAGCTCCTCCTGGAGGACAGGGCCTCCTTCCCTGCGAGGGCGCAATTCCTCCCACTCCACCTCGAGGAAGCAGCAGGACCTGCAAATGCAGAGGAGTCGCCCGTTATCCCACTCTGGTGCCGCTATTTACTCCAAGTTTTCCATCGGTTTAGATACTATCGTACAGGGATGACTCAAAGCTAACAGCAACACAGGCTATACATGAATTAAAACCATTAGAGGAAGTAAAATGACATTAAGGATTTTTCTTGACGCCAAATTCTCCATTTTTTTTAGTAAAGTCTGTAGTTCTCAGTAGACTTTTAGTAAAGCCTAAAGAGGGGAAAAGACATCGAATAACCAGAACCAAGCATAATTTAAGCTTTAAG
>JAVCKT010033008.1:0-13172 GCA_032273925.1 Rhynchotus rufescens
CGCTCGCCGCTGCGTGGCGGAGCCGGAGCGGGCGGCACAGGTGGCGGCGGGAGCCGGGGCGGCGGCCGCAGCGCCCCACGCGCGGGTCTGCACACAGAGCGCGGTCCCACGCACGCCACAGCCCGCCCCGGCTGCCCTCAGCGCAGCCCTCGCGCGCCACAGCGCCCTGTGCAGCCCCACGCAGCCCCGCATGCGCCTCAGCCCCACACAGGGTCCACTCTCCGTAGCCCTACATAGCCAGCATCACAGACAGCCCTACCTGCACCAGAGCCACGCAGCCCTACGCATGCAGCCCTACATACACAGCCTCCACACAACCTTTCTTCCTCCTCAGCCCTGCACAAAGCACAGCCCCACACAGCTCTACAGGGCCCTACGGTCACACAGCCCTTCCCACAGCCCTACACACACCACAGCTACACACAGAGATTCCAAAACATGCCACAGACAAACACAGTCGTACGCACACAACCCACACACAACCCTACACCTGCACACAGGCTTTCCCCTCACCCCATCCTTACACACACCACAATCCCACACAGTCCCACAGGGCCCTTCAGCCACACTGCCCTTCCCACAGCCCTGTACAAACCACAGCTCCACACATACACACCTGCACACACCACAGCCGCACTCAACCCTGTACACACAACCACCACACAGTCCTACACACACACAGCTATCTGCCCCCCATCCTTACATACAGCACAACCTAATGCAGCCCCATAGAGTCCTACAGCCACACGGCCCTACACACACCACAGCTCCACACAACCCTATCCACACACAACCCACACACGACTCTACACACACAGCATTTCCTCTTCCCCATCCCTACACACAGCACAACTCCACACAACCCCACAGGACCCTACAACCACGTGGTCCTTCCCACAGCGCCACAAACACCACAGCTCCACTCACACACAACCCAACATACTGCAGCACCACATTTACCACAGCATCTGTCTCCAGCACACCTGCACACACAACACACAGCCTTCCACATACACCACATCACCCCATAGACACCACAGCCCCATGGACACCCCGCTCTGCACACAGCCTAGGACACACGACACGTACACACATACACCTCACACCAGACCACCAACATATGCACAACCACGGCCTCCTCACACACCCCACATGCACAGACAGGTCATCCCTTGGAGCAGGCGGCCGAGTCACGCCGTTGCTGCGTGCTGCCGCCATACAGCTGCTGTGCAAACACGGTGACTCAGAGCAACCAGCTGGCCACCGGTCGATGGCGCCTGGCCTGGCTCCGTACTGCCGCCCGCGGGCAGTGCAGCTGGGCCCACACACCTGCTTCCCCCACTGCATCACTGTCACATCTCCAGCTCACAGGACATCCCACACTTTAGGTTTCCCTTGGGGGCTACTCTAATCCCTCCATCCCCAGGAGCAACCTCATCCAGCTCTCTCCTTATTAAGAGCCCCTAAGGGTCACCAAAACCCTTATACGCCCTTGCAGAGATATTAGCAGGAGGTGGGAAATCAGGATCTTCAAAAACCAGCATATTTCTAGGCTGAAAATGCCACTTTGGAGCCTGAAGCCCTTTGAAAGGGAGATCTCCCTATGAAACTCATGGGCTGAGGAGGTTCAGTCAGAGAAATATCTCAGTCAGAGGAGAAGAAATTCATTTTGTTAATTCAGGGATGGAGATTTCAATGGGGACAAAGTCTACATCACATCACATGAGTGTTAACAAAATTGTGATGCAGAGCAAGAAGGCCTCACCAGCTGAATGAAACCTGGGTGCAATAGCAACAGGGCAAAAGAGGGAAAGAAAGGGGAAAGAGGAAATATCTACTTTCGATCAACTCCATCTTAAAAATAGAAGTCTGGTTACTGTTGCCCATTTCTGATTCCCCAAGGGAGACGGGCAGAAAAAGATGGATCTATAAATAGTTTGCAACACAGAGAATCCTATAGCAAAGTTGCTGGGAAGGATCAATAACGTGATTCAAGGAGGGCTCCAAATTACATCTCAGGGGAGGGAGGTGCTGAACTGAATTGATAAATGAGTTGCAAATGCTGTGTGTGTTGTGTGTATCTAATTAACAGAGGGTGACTGGGATCAATAGCAACGAAGGAGCTGGTCTATAAATAGCACTCCAGCAGGGATTGCAACCTGCGGGCAACAGCTTGGATGAAAACGTCCCCCGGAGTAATTAACCTTTAGCTGCAAAGTGGTGGTTAGCCCAGGGTTGAAGCAGATCCTGTGAGCAGCCAGGGATGGATGAGGTCTCCGCGGTGCTCGGGGATGCACAGTAGCGTGACGGTCACGGAGGTGCAGGGCAGAAGCACGCATGGTCATGGGCTTGCAGCCTCCCTCCCTCTGTTCAGACTGCAGAGCAGATGTAGTGCTTTCTGGAAGAATATCTGCGTATTTGTGTGAGGCCATAGGAGCAGGAAATGTTTGCAGTTATGTGCTCTCGCAAAGGTTTCAGCATTTTTTTAGATAAAAGCCACAGTCACCTTTTAAGCCAAGGTTTACAACCACAGGAACCATACAGGTTTAGGGATTTTCTTTTTGTTTGCGGATCTTGTTGCAGAGAAAGTATGATTTTTCTCAGAGTGCCCAGACTTTGCTTGTCCAGACCTGCCAGTGAAAGTCCACATTTGAACTGTGGTGCAAATAGCATCTGAAGAGAAGTTTCTGTCTGCAGCAAAGCAGTCAGTTGAACTTGTGGGAGAAGGAGTGACTGTCAACAAGCTGATCAATGGCTCAGCTCACTGCCTCTGCCTGAGTGCCAGACTGAGCTGAAATTATCGGAGTGAAAGGCAGGGACAGATACACTCACCCTGGAACACAAAGTATGTTGTCACCCTGATTGCAGGCTTGGGACCCAAGGGTGTAAACAGCATGACAGAGAGAAAAGGAAACCAGAGAAGGTGAAGAAGTTAGAAAATATCTTTGCATACAGGTGACAGGGAAAGGACTGGAGGGGTAAGAGATAGCTGAAAAGCCTTTCCTTTTTTACGGTAAATGAATATGTCTAAAAAAGGTCTCTCCTGGTGGAAATTGTTCTCCATTAAATAAAAAAAAAACACATCCCTTATGGAAAAATTGTTTGTCAGCTGGGGACCTGCACAGTTGTAGAAAGAACTGCTGAGGGAGTGAACTTTGATCTTCATTGGAAAAAAGGTTGCCTCAAAGTATCCACGTATAGTTAGGTGCTATCAAATTAGCTGATTTAAGGGAAAGCAAACAGGCTGGATAGTGGTTGCACTGACTGCTGAGAACTGTGCTAAATTCAGGTTTTCCTCACTCCCTCTACAAGAACCCAAGAGAGGTAAAAGTCTCCTGTGATCAACATAAGAGAGTTTGGGTGCTCAAGCTTTACCCTGAGTTTACCTTTCCAGTGAAGCAGATTTACTGGGTGCTTTCTGGTCGCTTTTGTGGCCCTCTGGTTGCTGCTGTTGACCTGTCAGATGCTGATTGTTAGAGATGTAATGTCTGTGTCTTTTCAAGAAGGGCCTGAAATCCTCCAATCCCCAAGCCATCTTTCAGCTCAAACATTGGCCTCACAGCATCTCAGATACAGAAAATTTCATAAGAGAAAAAAAAAACTACTGAAAGATGTGATCAAAATTAGAAATAACTTTCATGTTTGTTTTTCTTCACAGGTTATGAGGAAATATTTTCTTAAACAATGACAGCAAGATGGTAAGAATAGCAGTACTGGTTCAGCGCAAGGGCAGTCTGTCTCTAGCAGTGTTTGTAGTAGACATGTAGGGAAAAATAAAATCAGAACAAGTATATGTGATTCTTCTCTGAATGTCTTCCCAGCCTGAAACAGTTTTAATTCAGGGGATTTTCTGAGTTTGATAGAGTTGTTCAATTGCTCTGAGCTGTAATATATACCTCTTCCAACTCCTCATTCTTTCTCTTCTTGAATACAGGTTAAAATTTTGCCTCCATGATATCCCCCGACAATGAGTTCAACAGATCTGTTTATTCACAGTGGAAAGAATGCTTCATTATGGTATTTTAAACCACGCTTATTTTGATGGTCCCATCAACTATACTGAATGAGAAAGTGAAGAACTGGTGTCTACGCAACTCTCCATTCCTCTCATGATCTGATGGAGTCTTCGAAAGTCAAGCAAGGTAGCCTCACTTTGTGTCAGTGTTCCCACATAGGGACACATAGGAACACCCCACATACATAGGAGTATGACACGACAGCTCTGTGTGGCTTTGCACATCTGTCCACCACAGGCAATAAAAGTAAGAGGCTCCCTGCCCAATGGGTGGTTACTTCCACACTGGTTATGTGGAATGAATTTTTCGAATCTGTAGCAATTCCAATACTCAGCAAGATTGGAACTGTGTAAGAAAAAATATCAGTGGTTGAGAATAGCTCACCAGACTTCCCCCATGGAAGTTCTCTCTTACATTTTTTAAATTTTTTTTTTAAATAGTTTAGGAATTGATGTCTCCATGAATTAAGATTGTCCTTCCCAATACAGCTGCAGCACTGAGAAGGACATTCAAATGATAGAAATAGAGAAGTGACGCAAGATAAAAATGCAATGTCTTACTCAAAGCCTATCGTAGAGCCCTCCCATCAGCTCTGTCAGTCTGGATCACGCTGCTAGTATTGACTCTCCAGGAATGCAAAGATTATAACAAAAAGAATTAACACTGAACTGCATGGAGGCAAACCTCCCTTTAGCTTCAAAGCTCTCGTTTTGTGTTTCTGTCAATCTGTGCATTTGAATACTCCATGAAATGTTCGTGGAACAGACCTACTGCAGAGGATGCAGAGCTCTGCCTAATAGGTGAATACGCCTGGGTCCTTAGTGCAGGAACTCAGGAAAATGATGGAGAAGGGAACCTTTCCTATGCATTTCTCCTTTTATTCTCTTTGTACAACCTCTATGGGATACATGCAGGCAGATCCAAAATCCTTCAGTAGTGTTCTTTTCCCCAAGCAGTGTTTACACAGAGGAAAGCAGAACAGGGAGACAGTGGCTTAATTCTTGCCTACATATCCCCCTGTCTGCAACATGACAATCTTCTTGAAAGAAATCAGTAATGACAGAAAACATGGGTGAATAGTCTCAGTGGCTTCAAGAGAGGGTGCTTCTGTGAAGCAAGTTCACATGTGGGAAAAAAATGAACAGGGTAAGACCTACACTTCATATTTTTTCCCATATTTATTTCTTTTTACAGTGAATTCACTAATATTTAATCAACCTAGGTGACAGGAATGTCAGCATCTGGTCCGACCTAAATAGCTTCTTCTGTTCTATTTTTATATTCATGTATCATTTTTATTCTGCAGGACTTGTGCATGGTGGAAAGGGTGAGCTCACTCCTCAATATTCAAGCCAAAGGTCTCTTCCTTCTCTGCTGTGAAGGATTTGGAAGAAGATTCACTCAAATACAGAATTTCTGTACAGGCATAAAGGTGTATTTGAACCTGAGCAGTTAAGGGGACAACGTCAGTCACTGACAGTAATATATGCAAGGCTTGTAGGCATACTGTAGAGAAGCTGGCTGCCTTGGAGAAATTAATATGGCAAAGGTGGTTATTATGGACATATTGATTACATAACTGACCTCATCTATGTTTCTGGAGCCAATGTGACTTCCAGATCTATTTGCAGAATTCCAGTTGCCCACAGTGTGGCTGTCACTTTTGCATTTACAGTAGCTGATACCTCAACATAGTGTTTAATGATTAGATGAGAACCTTGTATACCACAAGTGCTGCTGACTAAGAACAGTGAGTCGTCAAGAAGAATCCTGGAAAAGCAGAAATGAATGTTGCCCTGGTAGAGGCTTCATCATCGCCATGGGCAAGGGAACAGCAAAGAACTGAGATCTGGAGCTGCAGGAAATAGAGCACTCTTCACATAGCAATGGGCAATATAATTCAACATGCATTTGATTAAAAATGGATGAAGAATCCAAAGGAAGAAATGAATTGTTTGGAGGTGGGAGGGGAGGCCTGGCTAGTGCAGTTGGCTATAGCTCTTACTAATGGGGTACAACTTGCCTCTACTACTGCATCTCTAGTAAACCTTTTTATTAATCCAAGGTCTGAATACTCCAATGTATTCCCTGAATGCTCCAGCTGTAGGTGCAACACTAGAATCTACAAAGAACAGACGAAGGCAAAGCAAGCCTGCCTGCTGTCAAGCAAATGGATGAGCAGCATCTTTCTTCTCCTCCATCCCCATGCTGGAAGTGTCAGCGTTATCTCACCAAATTCAGGCACTGGCTGGACTAATTAGCAATTAAGAATTTGGGTGCTAAATATTGTTATTACCGTATCTGACTGTGTTGTTATGGAAGTAAAAGCATAGAAATACATTAAACCTCAACTAATTCAATTACATTTACCTGTGCCAAAGTCTCTTAGAAACATTTTCCCCCAAATAATTCCAGCCTGTATATACGCATGAGGCTAAACTATTTCTTTGAAAAGAAGATTATAGTTTTACTGCAGAGATCAAGCAGGATATATACTCCAGTGAAAACCTTTCCTGAGAAACTCAGAGAGTCAGGGCAAAGGCACTGCCACCTCATGGAGGGGATTTCCCACCACCTCATATTATCACTTATTTTAGAGCTGGAGGAGGGAAGGAAAATGAACCTTTAATAACTGCCCTGATCTAAAATCAATTTCAATGTTCAAGACAGCTAGTAAACACACAGTATGCTTTAAAAAAGAAAGAACTGATGCTGAGGAAGGCAAGGTGCACATTTTCCTGCTGCTGGAGTCTAATAAGGCTGTTAAATAGCTTCCATTTCCGAGGGTGCCTAAGTGGCTACGGTTCCTCTTCCAGAGTATTCTTCTGGCTGAAGAAAAGGGATTTAATTCTCAGCTCAGTTACACACACTGAAATCAGGAGTAACCCTCTCAGAACTGACTGGTGTACATTTGTTATCAGAAAAGAATGCCACAAGGCCTTTGCATAAAAGATATAACAAGGACATAAATTACGATGATTTACATTTTTGGGCCAGGAGTTGAGAGTCCTTTTAAAATTGCAATTGATTGATGAAGCCTCACAGCATCCCTGTGATTCAGTAAATAATATACTCATTGTGCAGATGGTTGCTCTGAAGAGCAGCATGGTTACATGCTTACAAGCGCAACAAATGAATTAGTGACAGAGTATGAACGGAGACCAGGTCACTGTATCCTAACCATCATGCAGAAGTGCTTTGCAGCATTTCTTCCTGGTATTTGCATTGTACGCGGTCTACGGTGACCAAATAACTTGAGATTATCTTAATAACAAGAGACACTGAAGGAGAATTTCTGCGGTTTCGCCTCTCTTGACTACCAGAACATGACAGCTTAGCATAGTTGTGGTGCTACTGCATTTATCTTTGCATGATGTGACATTTAGGTGCATCATCAGTCCATGATCTATGGCTCTGCTTAGTAGTCCATACCTTAGCTAGTTCTCTGAGGCAGCCAATGGTACTTCAAAAAAACATGAATAGTTCTTTAAGACCACTTGAAGAGCCACCAAGGAACAGGCTTCTGTTGTGCTAGGAGTGCCTGCAGCTGATGCACCCAAGACAGATGGGACTAGAACTAGGGGTAGAAAACACAAGGTGAATGAAGAATATGAATATGTGAATATGATAGCCTCTGTGATTATGATAGTTGTCATGCAGGACATACTCATCACGGAAATCTAATCTAGGTGGAAAAGAAAATAAATAAAGTAAAAGAAGGTGTGGAGGCATCAGGGAAGGAGGAGAACAGAGAAACTGGGGGCAGCTGCATGTTGAAGTTAAGGGTAGAGGCTGGGAGGGAGATAGCTGGTGCAATCAGCCATTTGACACTGTTCAGGAAAATCCCAATCAGTTTTCGTTAAGACTTTGGTCTTGCATAGACATGATATCGGAGCAGAGATTTTCTGGAGTGAAGGAAAAAAGAGCCAGGCTCCCCCAATGCCTCAGTTTCCTGATCCCAGACTCTCCTGCTAGAGATAGACCATATGCTCTGAATTACCTAAGGGGCATGAACCCTGATGCATCTCCCAGGCAATCCTCCCCCTCATTCCCCTGAATAGACTGCTGGGAGGGAAATCTAGTGCTTAAGTAGAATTTTCCCTGGATTAAATTTACGTCTACTGTAAGGGCTTTTCTCTACAGTTAGGCTGCAGTAAGTGGCAAGGCATCTTTGCACGTATACCAAGACACCTGCAAAGTTCTGCTTTGCACAAGCTTAGCAGCTTCCCCCATTAGCAAAGCAAGCTGTCTTTTTAAAATACACATACAACCACAATGCTTTGGGGACTTTGCGCCAGCATAGCTAAACAGTCACGGTTCACACCTCCTCCAGCCCCCGGGCAATGTCACAAGCAAGCAAGAGTTTGTGCTTAGTGCAGGCTGAGCAGACTGGCTTGAGCTGCAGCTGGAGGTGGCTCTAGTTCTGCATCAGGTGGACTCAGGGCACTGCTGAGCCCTTCACTCAGTCTGCTCTGAAGCCACTTTAAATAATAGGTACCAGATTTGAAACAAAAGTCTGCAAGAAGTAGCAACATACAGCTCTGATGAGCTAGCCAATGGAGGTGGGGAAGGATGGGGCTGGATGTTTTGATTTTCCTGGACGATAATGTCTTAGCAAGGATAAAAAACTGGGGCAAATTGAAAAAATTTTCTTGGGCAGGTCGAAAAGCCTTAAAAAGGCCTGTTTTGGGCAGACTGAAAGGCAGAAAGCTGAGCCCTTGCTATAAAACTGCTTGATGGCTTCATAAGACCACTCACTATCAATCTCTCTCATCCTCTTAGCAACTGTATGAACATCAGGGCATATGATTGAATGTTTTTCATATAAATGCTGTGAAATAAACCACACTACTTTTCCTGCTGCAGGTTTCCTTCAACAGTAAATGTCGGGTGTGCAAGATAAAACTGTGACTAGGATCCACTCCAGATTGCTGCATCTCCTGCATTGCAAATGTACAAAGAGCTGCCTCTCCACAATCTACACAAGACTGAATTACTAAGTAAAAGAGAAGACTGATGCACTACTAATAGTTGAGGCTTCTTTTAGCAGCCTCATCTGTTATCACATCCTCCTCCACAATCCAAGTACTACTCCCACCTCTCAATTACTCTGGCCCTTGTGCTCTGCTTGTCTTGCTCTTCCTTTCCTGAGTTCATACGTAATTTCGTGCCTCCTTGGCCCAATTTGCCTGTTGAGTGTCCCCCCATCCCACCAGCTCGTGCAAGTCCTCATTAAAGGTCACTTTTCTTATGACATGCATAAGCCCAAAGCTCACAATGGCCTCATGAGATTCTACCATAGGTTTGCATTCCTGGCTCACCACAGGCTGGCTGCATGGTTTAGTGCAACTCTATGCACTTCTCTGTACCTCAGCATTTCTACATGGTGAAGGAACAAGGGTTAATCTAATTCCACACCCCAGCCTAGTGAAAACTTGATGCTTGACTCAGTGTCTCACGGTCTAGTCAATCAAAACCTGGATTTGGAAGAATGTCTGGTTTCACTGGAGTTTTGCAAGAGTAGAGACAGGGAATACATGAAATACATTTAGGATTTAGCTCAAAGGTTCTTGTATTACCGTGTCATTAAATTGTTCCTAGCACGACTTGTGTAGCTAAGGAACTGATCAGGAGCACCAGACCAGGACTGGAGCTGGGTGAGGGACTTCAGGGAGGAGGGAGAATTCAATCCTATGCAATATCACTACTAACTTGCAGGCTGTCATGATGCCTTAGAGCAAGGGAAAGGGAATGATTACAGAGGGAGAGCAGAACCTCAAAACAGCACTTTTATTTTTCAAAACATTTCCATAGTCTAGCAGAACAAATGACAACAGAAGTTAAAGCAGCACTTTCCAATTTTCAGTTCTGTATTTTCACAAGATCCTTCCCTGGAATTGCAGTTAGGATATTTATTTCACTGCCTTTTGCTTTTTCAACATAGAACATCAAATTGTTTGATAGCAGATCATAGGTCTCATGTCCATATAAATGCAACAGAGCATATCCCTATGTAAGATTAAACTCAGATATTTGTGATGCTCATAGCCACCACTACTGTACTATTTAAATGTCTTGTATTAATGTATCTTCTCTGCATCATTCAAGTGGAGAAGAAACGCTGCATTACTAAACTCATTTTCCAGATAGAAAACAGGATTTTAGAAAAATTATAGTATTTTCCAGGATCACTCAGAAAATCTTTGCAGATCAGAAACCTCAGTGAAAAGTTATGAAGATCCAAAGGTTATAAACACTAGTCAAAATTGCCTCCTCATGTGTCTCTCTGCAGTACCTATGAGTGAAAGATTTCCCTGGGACTGTTTCCTAACCAATCACACAACTGAACTATCAAACCACTATATGATAATCTAAGTCGCAGCCAGAAATCTTTACCTGACAGAAAATGGAGCAGATGCAAAGCTTCAGAGCTACCAAGGGTGTCAGTTACACCTGGGGAGATTTTGGCTCAATCTATATCCAATTACATAAATGGTAAACTACTGAAATTGTCGGATCTAATGTATCTTTAATATGAGATCATATCAGTCTTTCAGACTATTTGGCCGCAGGGGATTGCTTTCTGCTGGATTATAAGAACGAAAATCAATTAATGTTTCTCTTTTTATGATAATGCTACAAAAAATGTTAGAAACATGAGATTTTCTTTGTGAAGAAGTTTATTCTCATGAGAACTTCTTTATGAAAAAAAAAATCCCCATTCTACCTTCCTATCAGGTATCATTTTAGACATTCCAATAAGGGTAAGGATAAACAGTAATTCCCCCAGACCCACGTAAAGTATGGATGTGCGTGGAGTAAGAGTACTGGGACCTAGCTTAAGTTTGAAGGTAGTTTTAACTGCTTGGCTTTTGGGCAAAGGTATTGACACAGAATACAGCAATTATTCAGGCTTTCAGCATAGGACATAGATTTTCTTCTTGATAAGACAAAAATCATTTCCAAGAAAAAGGCTGACAAATCTTGTGCAATGACAGTCAGTTAAATAAGAGTTGATCAACCCTTAAGCACAGCAGAACTTCCCTTAGCACTGTGCCCATCCAAGTGCTAAATAACATCAAATAGTGAGTGACAAGCTTCCCTGCAAAATTAGTAAACATTCTTCACCCCTCTTTCCAAAATCATATGCCACTATTTTGACCCCAGTGAAGCCAGTGATAAAATTCTTATTGGGGAGGCATTCTTAGAGAAGATATTCTTAGAGAACTTAGAGAATTGTGATAATTCATATGAAGCCCATAGACATAAGCAACAACTAAAAAAAAGAGCAGAACTCTCATGACCTATGTAGGAGAAGGTGCTTTAGTGCTAGAATGGTTTGCAATTGCAGTGCTTTGATACTTCTACTCTGCTTCTGGTATCAAAGTGATTGTGGAATCCCACTTCCTTTTCTTTCTTAGAAACTCATTTTTTATTAGCATCTGCAGTTGCTAGCCTCCCACTATTATTTATATTTTATATTTATTTATTTATTTAGAGGATTGGTGTGTCTACTTTTCTTCTTATGGGAATTTGATCAAATTTAGCCTTACAAATGCAGAAATAATTCCACTGAGAAGAGAATCAAGAGACATTATTGTGTATGTGATACCCAGTCCATCACTGCAGGAAATGTAGGCTCCATTTTCCAGCACTGAGACTCTTCTCTGAATTAAAGAAACAGATGAAATCTTTTTACAAAACTTTTCATCTTCTCCCTGGCAGAAGGTTTTTCCAGTCATCTCCAGGTCATGTCCTTCTACTGTCTTGTCAGCTTTCAGATAGTCTCACCTTTTCATACCTATTTTCCTTTTCACTTGCTCATTATCACTCTCCTTCATTCTCAGCAATCTAGTCCTTGGTTTAAGTAAATGTCAACCTTTCTCTCCACAGACACAAAATGATATTTTAACATTTATGCTCTTCCTTTGCCTCAACTTCATAATTAAAATGATCAAATTAGCTATTTCATTAAAGTCAATGGCTATACTGCTAGAAGAACTCCTATTTTAGTATAATTTAACATCAGCGCACTGGGCAATAAATGTGCCCAGCACTTGACATATGCCACCATCAACTGGAAAAAATACCCGTTAGCACTGAACCTAACTGACGGCATTTGATAAAACTGAGATAAAGAAGGATGTTTTATGCCAGTTGCATAGATTCAGATATCCAGGGCTCAACATCTTCTCTTAGCTTCTGTTCCTGTCATCTGCATTCAGCACAATAGCCATCTCATAGATGTTGTTTAAAGTTATCTTCGTACCCTCCTAGTCCCAGGATAACTTTTAGTCTGCCTACTCGTGGTGTTAATTAAAGCAGTCAGAAAACTGTCAATAGTCATCCCCTCAACCCAGAATAGTCATCATACAGCACTGTACCTTCATTTCCACGAGATCTATCACAAGTCTCCCAACATGAAACCTGGATAGGGCAGCTTGTAAAATAATGATATTTTGACTCTGTGCTGCATAGGAATCCTTCAGAGCCTTGGAGAGCTTCATCAGGGTTATGGACAGGCACCAGGACCAACTCTGGTGTAATAAGACAGGGTCTGACTAGTGACACACACGTGCTAAGATTGAAGATCTTTAAAGGGCAAAGTTAGCATCTACAGAAAAAATGTTTCTAGTATTATTTAATGGTCATTTTATAATTTACCTTCTTGTAAATGAATCACACAATACTGATATTAAAAACGTATCCAACTTGCTTTCTGAGGACTTTCTATCCAAGCATGCCCCATAAAGAGTAAAGCTTAGTTTATATAAGAAAATCTGAATACTGATGAAGAGTTTGGGCTATATTGGGTCCTGGCTGTTCCCACTGTGGGAATGGGGAGCTAAGACAGACAAAACCCCTTCTGACAAAACCCCTGGACAGATAGATGTGGCACTTATGCTACAACTAAGAAGTAGCACTTACGCTCTTAATTTCCATCCTGGGGGTGAAAACATCTGTCCAAATACCCTAGACCCATTTTTATGCAGCATTACAAACCTTGTCCCTCAGGGCTCCAATATCTGCAGTTCTGCCATGGTTGCCTTTTAGAAATTCTGCATCACTAGTCATAGAATCATAGAATCATAGAATCATAGAATCATAGAATGCCCAAGGTTGGAAGGGACCTCAGAGGTCATCTAGTCCAACCCC
>JAVCKT010033009.1:0-22117 GCA_032273925.1 Rhynchotus rufescens
GTACCAAAAAATTAGAGGTTTTGAGTAACCCAAAATACAGGGTTATTTCTGTAATACTCAACAAAGTTGCACTGTATTTTAGTCATTTAAAAGACCTTTCATAATCTGTTCTTTTCTATAGGACAGATTTCTTAGTAACTGTTGAGTACGTTTATGTTGAATCTTAGTTTATTCTATAAGAAAAGCCAGGGCAAGCATTAGACATTGTAACTAATTAGTAAGTTATGCTATTAGCCAAAGTTAGGTTTATAAAGCCATAAACATCAGTCACATAGAAGGCAAAAAGCTTTTCTCAGTGCTACAGAAATAATGTAAAGCTTGTCTGAAATATGAGCTTCAGAGAGATCTGATTTAATACGTTGCATCTGGAAGAACAGCTTTCCACAGTTTGTAAAGTTAAAAACTAATAGCTACGGAATAGTCCTTTGGATATTGTTAAGTATTTTTTTGTGCTGACTTTAATACTGGAAGTATCAATTTGTAGCTTGGGAAGTAATCCAAACAATAGTATCAGGAAATTTAAATCTCACAAGAAGCTTATCTAAAGACATAAGTCAACTAAGCAGTACCTAATCAGGCTTTTAAACCTTTCAATTCTGACAGTAGTACTTAAATGCAATTTTGATTTTAAGATCTGCATTCTAGAAACTTCAAGGAAGTACCCATAATTAAAAATCTATTATTTTTAAACTAGGCACACAGTCTAAATCAGGCTAAAAAATGAAAATTTGAACGCACTTAAAGACACTTTTGGAAGATTGAAGATTAATGGCCTATTCTGTGGAAAAGAAGTTAACACACTTGCATTTAAGCAGAGCATAACTTTTACATAGGAGAAGAGTGGATAGAACACACATAATTAATAATTATCCTAATTTATTTTCACCATTCCCTGCACAAACCAGGATTTAACAGCCAAGCAGGATAACTTGAGTTTATATGCAGGAAACGAGAGTGAGGATTATTTTCAAATGTTCTATCCCATCCATAATATCCAGTACCAGCTAGACACTAACAGGTCACTAATCTTGCCACGGACCTTGAAAAGTCAGAAAAACTTTGATATGCTGAATAGTCACCCATGTTTCTCATAAAGGGAAGCCTATAAACAGTTCTAAGCTTTATCAGATGAAATATTGAAAAAAATTAAAACAAAGCAAGGAATAAGCCCAAATAAACTGCTAAACTGTCTTTAAAAGTCAAGCTGAATTATCATGGCAACCATTAGGAGAGCACTAAGTTTGCCTGGAGGTGTTCCACTACCCAAGGCGGTCTTCATGCAAGCTTCTCAACACAGTCACCTACATTAACAAGACTCATAATACATCATTTTCATCTGAAAAAAAGTTATCCTGTTCAGAATAGCTCCTTCTGAGACCTAAACACATCTTAAAAAAATCCTAACAAAGACCTATCTTGGTAGTCAGAAGGAAGAACTACACACGGAGTTATGCCCTCCTGTATGCCAACAGCAGCACAGTCCCGTGATGAATTTAGGAGCAATCACTACAGGAACCCAATGAAAGGTCAAGCAGAGGCCAGGTAAGGCTGCTGAGAAGTTATTTTCCATAGCTGGTAATAGCTGGGAGAGGGGGGCCAAATTAGAAAATCATGATCATTTTAGGAGAAGACAGGAAGAAATGAAAAATGACAGTTAATAAATGGCATTTTCCCAAATGATTATACATAATCTTTGAAAATAATCTGAATACAAATATTTGATAGAAAAAAAGACTCATTTTTAGAAAATAAATCCATGGGAGAATTATTATTTTGAAGGTTTAATACTTAAATGCCAGCAATAATATACTTCCTTTTCCCAAGGCATAGCTGTGAACATCGGTTTATACATAATCCTCCGACTTTCTGTTCTGCAGCAACAATTCAATTGAGAGCCAGATGTCTTAGTGAAGCAGCAAAGCGGGAATAGAGCAAATGCAGTTCATGGCATGAATTAGATTATATTAACAAAAATTTCATTTTCTTATTTTTATGACCTCAGAATGGATAAAAGATATGAAAAACGCAGACATGACCTTTATGATGGATTCCCTACACTCTACTTTCATAACTACATATAAAAAGAGCAGATGCAAATTTAAGTAACTTAAAATTAAGACGAGGCCACAGTTAAGTCTGCTGACATTCAACTATATCCAAAGAGTTTAGGGTACTGTCATTTTACACATGACAATGGTTTTTTCCTATGTATAATTTTATTTTTGTTTATTTTTCCTATTTGTCCTTAGCTACACATTGACAAATTTGATGCCGTATAGTTCAGTGTTTAGAATCACCCTTTCTTATTAACAGAATCATCCCAAGTCAATATCTCTAATTTTACCTGACAGAGGTATTAGGTGCTCTGAAATACTTGCAGTTTGCAGCACTTAACAATATAAGTAAATTTGATTCATTATACTTTCCAGTATGTTCACAGCTACCAAATACTATGGTAAATAATACCATATAAAGTAAGAATATATAAAGGAGGTAAAATATACACACACACACACACACACACACACACACACATATCAAATGTATCAGAAAAAAAAACTATTTAAAGCAAAATGAAACATCTAAAACATATTTAATACATATCTCCTTTCTGAGAGCTGCCTATCTTGCCACCATTGCTATTAACGTTTCTATCTTGGTATTTAACATTCACAGAAGTTGACAAGCTATGTAAATTTTGAGGGCTGTGAACAGTTACCTGCCATGAAATCCAGCCTGCAAAACCTCAAAACCTCCGTATTTAAATGTGCAAAATTCAGAAGGAATATTATTAAACACAAAGATAATAAAAATCACAACAAGCTCAAGCTCTATGAAGGCTTTCCAGTTCTTCATAATTCTGGTATTTCCTCAGTTGCTAAAGAGATAGTTTAAGCATGACAGCTGATATTAATGGTCATATTAAAACAGGAAATGGGAAACTCAGGTTAAAGTTGGTGTGAAAATGCCTAAATCTTACCTGTGGCATAAACAGCCCTAGGAAGATCAGGAGATTATTTTGCCTGCTTATAAGCGCAAAAACTAGAGCAGTGAAATTTTGTCAGAGATTCTCCGAGATAAGAGCAGATGACTCTTCTGCAATCAAGCTTCTCATTTTTTCTGTCAAGTCTCATAGAATGTGATGACAAACTTAGAGGGAGTGACTTTCCTCCTCTCTTCACTTTATAAAAGATACTTCATTTTATTAACATTGCATTGAAAATATATCTCAAAGTAGCAATTGAAGATCTATGTTATCAAAATCTGTTATTCCAACAATTTACTTTCAGGTAAATTTTAATAATTATGTTCTCAGTTTTGATAAAAAATTAAGATTTCACTATCTTAGAAAATTACAGAGAAAAAAAGTATTGAAAGATTAATTCCAACAGCATAAAAAAAATCAACAAAAGTAGAAGTATCCCCAAAGCCTGCTCCATATATACTCTTCCCCAGCTACTACATATCTGTGGAGATCGGATGTTGGACTAGCCAGATCTATAGACAAATGAGCACACGTTTTTATACTTCGAAAGAGGAAGGAAAACTGTAAATCTCAGAGTTCGTTAGGAAGCTCAAGGAAACTGTTCCAACCAGAGTGTTATTAGGCTGCAGTACCCAAACTGCAGGAGCTCCAGGGATATAAGAGCATTCCGTAATTAGCTTTCCCAGTAAATGAGCTGTTGTTGTGGACCGCCCTACACAACAGTGGAAAGGAGCAGTACTGGAGATCAGGAGAGCCCTGAACTTGAGGATTCATGTTCTGAAGCACATCAGAGGAATGAGAAATAAACTCAGAAAGCATGAGTTAGGCAGAGATTGCGTAAAATTGCATAATCTCCGTTTTATTATCTAGCCTTTTCAGGAGAAAGGGACAGGCTCAAAAACTTGACAAAAGTTTTAGTCTCACAAGGGTTACTGGAAATTTTACATTTAATAATGAAGAAAGAAATGGTTACATTGAAAGAGCCTTCTTAACAGTTTCCATAGATTTTATCTTGTTTTATAACAGCTAAAGACCATTAAGAATCAAATTCTGAAACCTTGTTTGTCTTTTTCAAAGACTCTCCAAGTCTTGGAGACACACAGCAGCTTAATGCATACACAACAATGCAGACATACACAGCAGCTTCATGCATAAATATATCCTTATAAATTTAATTCCTCATAAAGCCATATATTCTGTGCATGCAGGCAGCTACAATACTTGACACGGAACTGCAATTGGAAGAATATAAGGTCACTTCCCCATTAAGGAGGATTGGGCTTGAACATCTGTCACTTAAACACACATCACCAAGTCGATCAACCTGAAGAATTCATTCATCCATATAGAATGAAAAAGGAAAAAAAAAAAGTTATGCTTTCAGGTTTACGAGATGACATCTGTTTGAGTGACAGATGTCTGTGTCACTGCAGTGCCGAGCACAGCATTTTATTGCGAGAGTCATCATCGCCGAAAGACTTTACCCAATACAATAAATTAAGCATTCATTCTTTTATGATAAGCTCGCTTTATATTTTTAAAATCCCATTTATCAGGGATTGAAGCTGCAAAATGTAAAAGAGCTCCATATGTTACAGTAAGGCAGAGTAAAGCATTTAGTGACATCACGTTGTTTGTGCCTAAGCTTAAATCCTTGTGTTTAGATCTCATTATCTTAGTTTGTCCATGAGATTGCAAACAAGTCATGCAAATTTGTAAAACATTCAATGCAATTTGTATTAGAATTAGACACTGCTTTGGCGTTTTAGGTTTTGGAGGTTTTTTTTGTTGTTGTTAGGTTTTTGGTTTTTTTTTTTTTTTTTTTTAAATCCTGAATTCTGCAATAATATTTAACTGAATTAATTAATTGAGCCTTGTTTTGCATTAACTATTATTAGATGGTTACCTCAGTCAGAAAAGAACAACCCTTAAGTAATGGGGTTTGAAAAACAAAAACTATAATTTTTAATCCCTTTGATATTATATATTTTATATTCTCTTATTGAAAAAGCAATTAGTTACACACACACACCACTTGCAGCCTGTGAAGCAAGACCAAATTTTGCAAAATACAGACCATAAGTCTCCCCAGGCAGAATAAATAGAGAATAAATGAGTCAAGTTCAAATTTTCTGTTGGAAGATATTTTGGAACCATTACAGAATTCTCTCAATGACAGAAAATTTTTTCTCTGTAAAATCTATCAGACAAATCAATGTTTTTTTTTTTCCCCTTCTTTTGCTTTAAACTGGACCTCTTCAATAAGAATGACAGTGTTTTCATAAATTTAAAGAAATGCTTAAGAACATCTTTCTTCTTCAAATGTCTTTCAGTTTTTTCAGTCCTATTCCTTTCCCTCCAGAGTAGGTTTCCCTGGAGAAATAGTACCTCTATTAAAGATTTCTGTATCTTCTTACTTGTATGACACATCATACAAATTACACAGGAGTTGCAGGTCCAGAAACAGTAATGGAGAATCAGTTCATTTATTTGAAAAGTAGGTCACCAGAATGTGCAGCTCTATATGAAGCATTCTAGCAGTTATTCAGCAACCCTATGTAAAATATATTTTGAAAACAACAGAATATTTAGTTTTCAAAAAGAACAATATTTTCTTTTAATCACTTGAGCAAAGGGAAAAAGTGAAATTTAAATTTTTTCTCTGGTGTTACACACTTTTTTTGTACACCAAGGTATAAGCGTTACACATAATTTATTCATAATTGATTCCAGCACTTGTTTTTCTCCCCCTCTAGAAATCCAATACAGCTGCCGTGACTTGCAAGTCTGAGCATCAGAAACACCAAGTGGTTTCATGACAGACACACCGAGCGGATCCCCCTCTCCTCCCCTCAGCAAGGAAGGGGACACAGAGTTACAAGAGATACCTGGATGTCAGGCGGACAAGAAACCTGCTGCTGCCAGGACTCTGCAGTGAGGAAGGGTCTGCCAGACAAGAGTGGTCTAAGAGCACAAGGGAGAGGACTGTCTGTAAAGAGCAGGGTCAATGGCACCTCTTGCCTGAGGCAGTCGGTCCCTCCTGGAGGGCTGAGGCCACCAGGAGTAAAGGATGAAGGAGCTACTGAACTGCAGTCTTTGACTTGCCCTCAACATGAGAGCCTCCACTGCACAAGTATTTTCTCCAGAACAAATTTCGTGCTACAACACAATAAATTTAGAGCGGAACAAATGACAGCTGTCACCGGTTTGACTGCATTTCCACTCAAAAAGGATCATTTTCCACACTCTTGTAATGTCGTCCTTTTTAAGACAAATCTACTTCTCAATTTCTTTTCAAAGCTTTGAGATAAAATTAGAGCAAAAATACAGAGAAAATTTTGCTTACCAATATATATTTATGTGTAATCACTTGCAGATATATTTTGCAATAGCTGCTCAAAATCACCAGTATAAAGAGAATGTTCTGGCAATTTTCACTACTGCTCCATCTTCCAATTCACAAAAAATAGTTACTGAGTTTTCTTTTTCTCCTATTATCTCCCACTATATTTAATATTTTTGAAAAAATGCTAAATCGGGGAAAATATTATTGCAGTATGAAGTTTACTGTAGACAGTACATAGGATATATTGGATTATCACCTGAAGAATCTATATAAAAACTGTGGTTCCACTATGCCCCAACTGTTTTCTTTCCCAAATTTGCAAGTCAAAGAAAATAAATAAGCAAAGGAAATATGTTTCCTTATTTTTTGTCCTACAAACTGTTGAATCAAGGCAGTCTGGTGGTGTTTTTGTTTGTTTGTTTAAGATATTAATGCCATTACCATCCTTCAGATTTCTTAGGGTTTCTTGATTAAGGTCAAAGAAAATCTTCCTAATATAGGTAAGTAAGTAAACCACAGAAAACAACCAAAAGATCAACCAAGATCTCAAGATGTGTCTTCTTTGAAACCTAGTTTTACATGGACAAGTCTCAATAAACTGCCACAAATATCATTACGTAATTTATTTGACTACAACACTGCACCCATGTCTAACTATTACATTAAATGATATTAAAATAAAGCTTGACCTTTAGCCTTTACAACTAAATACTTTTTTTGTTTAAAGAAAATCACAAAGATTTAACTATCACAATAATAACAGAAAGTAAAATAGCAAGCCCAACCAGTGCAGTATTTTAGACAAATCAGGAAACCTGGGTTAAGTCAGTCACCAATGTGCCTTATCAGTAGTAACACATTTTTAAAAGCAGCTGTCTACTGCATGTGAAAATTGAAACCATCTCTTCCCATATTTTGGGCAGAAAACCAGTCTCTCAATGTACACGTGGATAAATTAATACCTCTAGGAGAAAAGCCGGGATTTAACGCTTCATTTGTCTCCCAGAATAAAACCTCCAATGTGACTATACAGATTACACAGCTTCCCAACACCTCACCCAATCATTCATTTCTGTGCTGTTTCAGAAGATAATAAAGATTTCATATGCATGTATATTTAATACACAGCAGCACAGAAACGGAGAAGATAAAACTTAACTGCAGTTCAAAGATGAGAAAGACGCTTGTTCACATTGGCGAGTTACAGACTGAATCTTGGTCCGGGTCAGGGAACTGCACACAAGTCACTACAACCTCCTGATTCCTAAGAATCATGTGATTATGGGATACTCACATGACAGCAAAGGCGCACATTCCCATTGGGAATGCCAACACATCAGGGCAAAACACCAGAGAAGCAGGAGAGAGAGAAAGAGAGGTTCTTTCACAGCAGTCCTTCAGAGAAGCCTCGGGAGAGTCTCCAGTGAACCACAAACGGGGTTGTGTGGAAAACACACACATGAGAAGTTTGGGCTTGAGCAGAACACACAGGCCACAAGTTGGAAAAACTGTATCTTTACAAGGGAAGGAGGAAATTGCTCCCCCTTCTTTGGCTGATGAGCAGGACAAAGGACCCCAGGCAGGTAGGAGACTGAGAGGAGTCCGGATTGGGGGGAGAGACTGAAGTGAAGGGCACAAAGGAGTCCAGTGACCCGAGACGCCAACACGTGGCGGGAGCACCGAGCTGGGTGCAGGCGGCCGGGCAGGCTGTGACTCCCGAGTCCCTTGGCCCATGAGGAAAAGGAGAAGGCACCGCCCGGGAAATCAGGATAAATGGGGGGCTGCATCCCATGGCAACCTGAGAGACCCCACAGGGATAGGCCCGGTAGACTCTCTCTTTATTCGAATAAAGTTTTGGGTCTCCTCTGTCTCCTTTTGGACATTCAGTGCTTGACAGTGATATTTTTCCGCACAAGGTTAATACCAGCTCCTCATCTGACTGCTATGAGCAATAAAGACCAAGAACAAATTTCTCAGATGTCTGCTGCTGCAGGGCCTGAGTATGGAAAACGTGTCCCCCTAACACTGAATGGTACGCAGATCTGGCACAAACCTCTTACTTCTGTGTCTCTTGATCGTCCATGAACATGGCCAAGAATTTGACCCTAAACAAATAAAAACATAAAAAAAAAAGGAATGTTGTAGTACACACGGATAAAAGCCAACTGCTCCTCAAAACGAGTAAAAAGCCACAGAAGAGTGCCATTAAGAACAAAGCTGAAATCCAGACAAGGAAGTCAGATCAATTTAAGTATGGGGAAAAAAACACTCCTGAGTTTAAGCAGAGTATCCAAGCTCAGATTGCCTCATCCTCTTTGTATTTTTTAAAAAATTGAAGGGATCCACAAAGGATATATCTACAGTTATGTAAATCTACGCAGTCCCATGTGCACATTTAATTTCCTTCAAAAGATAACATGGTTTAGAGGAAAGAGCAGCACTCAGAAAGGGAGTGACAAAGTCATTTGCCAACCTATAATTTCCAGTGTGTGGGAATTCAGGAATGTTCTGCAGAGAAGTGGGGTAGGGCTATGGGTTTTATGAAATTGTATGTCTACTTATAACTCCCAAATCATCCATACAACAAAAAATTGAAAGGGAGATTTCTGCCTGTCCAAATCTTACCTTGGAAGGCCATCAGGCCTATCCAATTTATATTGTCTCATGCTTTTGATACAGGATTGAAAGCATTAGGTGCACTAGCCAGTAAGTGTATTTTAAAGAATAGTCCATTCATTTTACTTCTGCACCCTTGGTTTCTTCTTCCAAAGGAACCAAGAAACAGTCAAATTTCCAAAAGGTATTTAATGACTTCAATTCTATTTTATAAATACCAAGAAGTACATAATTCCTCAGGGCCACTTATCAGAGCCAACTAACAATAATCAGACAAAGTTATAGATCAACCAAGGCCAAAATCATAAATGAGTGGAATAAGAAAGGAAACCAGTAAGTACCAAGAGTCAGGCCAACTGCTCGTACAGAACAATTCTGGCTGAGCATAACTGCACTAGGAGGAGACTAGGAGTATTTCTTGGCAGGAATTCCATTTGTAATTCCTGGCAGGAGAACTCAGGAGCTGCCAGGAACTGCAGGATGTATATGAACCAAATCTTCACACAAATGTCCAAGTGAAGAAAAAAAAAAATACTTCAAAGTGAAGACCAACCTGTTTATGTTGCTTACTATCACAGGACTTTATATTGTTTTTAAAGCAGTTTTGAGGAAAGGCAGCCTGTATTTAAGATACTCCGCAGAGCTGTTCACTATTAGATCACAAAACACTGGACACAGATGGTCAATAGCAATCTCCTAATCTCAGCGGTGGGTAATAGAGTGAGACTCGTAAGAGGATATGACTTGCCTAATACCAAGCAAAATAACATGGAAAGGGTTCAAAATAGACATTTGGGGAAGTTTTGCAATAAGTAAAACGTTAAAAAAAAAGCTGAGAAAAACAGCACCCTTTGTAGCCTTATGTTGTGTTATTTACATGAAAAGGAATCAAATTAATACATAGAAATATAGGTGTTTGCATTCATTGAAAATAATAAAAATAAACCCTGGACAGGTAGAAGTATTACATCTGTGAAGGAATGGCAGGAATGGCACATAATCATCATAGGAAACTAGCCTTGAAGAATGGACAACAATAATGTTCACATAAAATTTGAATTTTAGCTCTTTAGACACTCAAAAAAACCTGAAAATCTTACTATAAAGGTCTACTTTGTGACATAATTGTAATTATTAGCTGAGTTCTCTTACTACAAAGTCATTTTAATAACATGTTTAGCTCCTTGAAATTGTCTTTTAGCTTCCCAGTAAAAATACTTCTTGTAATAATCATTTACAAAGCACCAAATTGCCTTACTGCTATTAGGGTTTCCCCTTTACCTATTTTAAGTTTTGCCTTGACAATGTGTTTTAAAAGCAGTAAAGCAGAAAGCAGTAAAAGCAGCCATAACGAAGGAAGAGGCACACAAAGTGATCCTTAATGGATTGTGGGCTCATGAAGGCAATTCACAAGCTGCAGCAAAATGAGTTCTATGCACAAAAGAAATCAATACTCATTGTAGCATCCTTCCTGCTACACTGCAATTTATCAGCCAAACAGAACCCTGTCACATCTCATCGGCTTCAGAAAACTAGCTGCTCCCAGAAGCAATAGCTATTACACTGGTCTCACCGCAGCTGAAGCTGATCCATGCCTAGCACGGGCTTGTTGAGACCTGGAAGATGAGCTCAGAATTGGGCAGCTTCTTTAGTAACAAGCACCAAGGAGTCGGTTTTATAAGGTGAGCTCGAGACGCATACACAGCCCAGGAAATCCACGGAATGAAGTCTGAAACTGCCACTGATCCACGACCCCAGACTAAGTCAGGCTGCCCAAGACAAACCATTACTGGCACTCAGTCCAGTACAACAGCTGCCCTGTTATCAAGCAGATATTCCCATCAATAAAATTATCAAAATTGTTTGCTATTTAAAACTAAATACAGGTTCAAACTGCACAAAGTTTCCTTACCTAATGTGTTTTCCAAGACAGCTCTTAGAGTGGAAGTGTCTGGGAAGTAACTTTTTGAAAAAATAATATAAAAAAAGAACATGGAACCATCCAAATTAATAATTGGTTAAACTTATGATTCAAGCGTTTGGAAAGTTTTAAAGAATGGAAATAATTATATCCTCGGAAAAACTCATAGTAATAAAACTACTACTTTTATTTCCCTCCCATCTCAAGTCCTAACATTTGTCTTACTGGTTAGTTCACTTTTTGAGCATGAAACTTTCAGAATCCAAATCAAATTCACAGATGAACAGCTCTGCATGTCTATTAATGTGGTCTGAATAAATAAGACATTGGTACTAAGCAAAAGGTCACAAGCTCATTAGTTAGCTAACCGAGTAATATTTTCGCATATCAGATTATATGAAGTTTTTTAATGAAAAATAATGGTATTAAATAAGGTAAATAAGTGATCATACCAATTCCTTGCTGAAAGAAGCATTCTCAACCTTCTGAATACAACAAGCAGCCTCAGCAGCATGTGAGCCATGCCACTAATTAGCAGAGAGATGTAAGAGCAATGAGAAGGCAGCAGCCTTATCCTGGAAAGGGATGAGCTTGAACCACCTGCTCTTTCCTGGGACAGATTGAAGGAATCTGGGAAAACGCTGCGAGGAGCTTGGACACAGTGCATTTGATTCTGAATTGCTCAGGGAACAATCTATGAGCATTAAGTTGATACCTACAAATCCAGTTAGGAAATCTGCCCCATTTCATCACTCAACTCCCAGACTACCTGGGCAGTATTAGCTCTGTCATAAGCACATTTTCCATTTCATTGCCAGCTCAAGAGGAAAGGAGGCAGGGAGGAACTGAAGCAGCAGAAATGCCAGGGTCCTGCATGCACCCACGTGGCTACCTGCTGCTGAAGGATGCACCTGTGAGACTTGTCACACACTAAACAGGCTGCAGTAATGACAGAACCAGCTCGTAAAGATTTGTTCAAGTCTCCCAAGTTAGTATTTACCATTCCTTCTAGAGAGAAAAAAGCAAACCATAAACCTAGGAAAACCTCTTAAAGATAATTCCTCAAAACCATATTCATTTCCTATCTCCAAATACCAGCTATAAACTTTTGGATTTGAATGCTCTATTTATTTTTTCCCCCCCTTTTAAAAATAATCCATTATAAACTGAATAATAAAAGCATGTTTTTTGACTGAATACTGTTAGTATTCATGGGGGAAAAAAAAAAGTCAGATTTAAAAAAAGTCTTCCCCCCCGCCACCCCACCCAGGACAACTTGTGGTGATGCTAATTTTCCCTCTCTGCCTTTTTATTGGCAATAACAGCAGTAAAACATGAAACAGAACTGAGGAATAACACTGAACCTACGTACTTTTAAAACTTCTCCCTGAGATCCCTTCAAAAGCAGATCCATTTTCCCGTGATACTTTGTCTGTCTCTCAAACAAGGTAATTTGATCAGAATGTGTAGGGAAAAGCAAAATCAGGGGAAATTATCCCTTAGGAAAAAATATGCCGTTCAAGAACCCTTGGCTGTTTCTCTCCTAGACATCTCACTAGTTGCAGTAGAAATATTCAGAGTAAAATACTAGTTAATGGAGGTGCAGAATTTAAATCTAAGTCAAGCACCCAGTGACTCACAAACACACACAAAAGCAAGTATACTGCAAAATTCTCTCGAGTTCCCATCAGCTAAAGAGCATTTAAGTACTTTACATTAATATAATGAAGCTCACAAAAATTAAGTGGAGTGTGAGGGTGAACACATGGAGTGTGAGCATGAAAGAGGGCATATGGGAAAGAGTAGTTACAATTTTTAAGACACCACAAAAAATGCAGCAGACTGGCAACTTTTCTTATATTATCAACATTCAGTATTACTAGCAAAATAATTACTTGCACATAAAACTGGATGTTTCGTTTGTCAAAAAGACATATAACGATATATTTTAAAATAGACTATATATAGTCTTTGCAGATACACACACATTCAAATATGCACATGTATGTATTTATGTATTTAATATATATTTTAAATGCACACAGAGTGCATGGGGATGAATGATAATTAGCCACATCCTGTAGCTATGGATTGAAAGATAAAGCTTCTAAAATAACTCCTCAGGAAGAAAATAAACAAATTGAATTATTTCCCTCCGGTTATTAGCACATTCAATAGACTTTTTAATCACTCAAAAGATAGAGATATTCCTTCGTCAGATACTACAAGAAAGCATCAGGGGTAAACGCTGAAGAGAAGTTTTGCAGGCCCAGCCCTGTGTCCCCAGCCAGGGCAGACCAAAATGACCAAGATGACACCCTCTTTCAGCAGCTGCTTCCCCCTTGGGGCATCCCCTCCTCCTTCCTTCCATCAGGAAGCACCCTCCACTGTGAAGCTTCCACTTTCCTCGCACGTTATTTTGTCTAGAACTAATATTCTGCTGTCACAATGTGTGTCCTGGGTTTCTCCTGCCATTCCAGGCTGGGGCACCAAGTTGGCAGCCACAGCAGCACCCAGGCAGTGACACAGAGACAGCTCCTCATCTTTCAGCACTTCAGAGGGAGGTATGAAGACAACGTAGCCTAACTCTCGTTCTGTCTTTTTACTCTTTTTCAGAATCCTTCACAGTTTAGAAATAACATGCAAGATTCTCCTCCTCCACCCCTCCCTACTACCACCCAAGCATTTCTCCCGTTTACTTATTTTTAAAGGACACATGTAGATGTGTTCAACTAGTTAAAATTTGTTACCAGAAATATCAAAGATGCATTCCCTAATATAGAGATGATGAACAAATATTTCCAGATAATATTTTAAGATGCATGATATTTTAACTTTGCAATATTCCATTACACATCACTTTCTAGATGATTCTTCACTTTACTCCCTTCTCTGTCTGCTATTTGTTTCCACTGCATATCCAAGTCTACCAGCATAGAAAATGCTGGGCATAATCACGAAGTTCCCAAAAGGAATTATCACAGACTCTAAGAAAATTGTCGCCTTAATGGAATCTGTCATTCAGTCTTATTTGAACTCATTAGATTTACAGAAGATAACAATTATTTTAAAATATAAAGATCCAGTCATTAGGTACATAATAGACTCATCTCACAAGTAAATTCTACTTAGCATACACATGAGCCCAAGTGTTTTGCAGGTTCAAGACAAAAAGCCAATGTTATAAAACACACTTCATGCAAGTCTTTTACCATTCTCATGCAGTTATTTAAACAATATTACAGAAGTGCCTCTTGTATTAAGCCACCTTCTAAAGAACAGAGAATTGTAATTTGCTTTGGGTCTTTTAGGAAAGAAAAAAAGTCTATTTTAATCTATTAAATTCAGTACTAAAAGGAACAAAATAATTGGTTCATCTCATAAATAAGTGATACTTTATTGTCTTTTAGGTTAACAGAAAGTTAGCAAACTGAAAATAACATCCCCCACACAGACATACACCACTTGCTGATATCCTGGCCTTTTCTCGGCGAGATCTGTGACTTGAGCAAGAGCAGGAGGAATGGAGGAGAAGAGAGAATTTGGAAACAACAACAAAAAAAGAAACCCACCCAAATCAACACTCTCGGTAGTCATGGTATCTATTTACAGTCTAACAGATTTCTACCACATTTGTTCTAAATGTTGAATGGTGGAGTAGCCCACACCATCCAACAATATAAGGATTTTTTCTTCACAGAAGTAGTGTGAATCTTTCCAGAAAATAAAAGTTGCTGGTAACATCTGAATTTGCATCCCCAAGACCTGGATGGTCAATATTGGTACCTTTCTGGAAACACAAAGAATGCCTGCAAAACTCCCACAGTTATTAGCAGACCACAAAACAACGCATCTAATCAGTCTCACAGAACAAATGTTTATTGCACGATCTCTGTATGATTGTCATCTGCATTGATAAGAATACTGCCTATCCCTCTGGATACACATTACAGTGATCAGCAAAAACAGAGCTAACTTACTACAGGCATATTCACAAAATGCTGTTCAAAATGTGATAAGAGCAATACAGAGATGCTTACAGGAGCATCTTTTGGAAACACAATTTTATTTTAACCTTTTCTCCCCATATATATATATATATATATACACACACACACACACACACCCATCTACATGAGCAGATAGCAACTGCTCCTTAAGTCAGAAGACATAGAACTGAGTTTGTTTCAGAAGTAAGCACAAGTCCAGCAAATTCACTTGCCAGGCTCCACAAGGATGCCAAGTATAAGACCTGTGACATTAGACTGGAGTTCAGACACCCTATACTTGCTAACTGCTGCCCCAGTGTGGTGCATGTTTTAACAATTTTAAGCATTAGGATTACAAAGAAGAAAATTTTGCATTTTCTCATTTTTCATGATGTTTTTAGAGTGCTTACGTAGACTGTTAGATGTTAGACTTCTGTTATAAAAAAAAAAATAAATAAATAAATAAAAAAAGAGAGACATCAAAAAAGGTCACCTGAATGTGCATTTCTTTACCAAACCAGTTGTTCATTAATTTCACCTCAGGTTTGTCAAGCCAGACACATTACCAGTTTTAGTTCATCTTCCCGCTCTTCCCCCTCCTCAATCAAGGATTTAGGAATCTTGTATCCAGGTACCCTACACATATTAAATCTTAGCCAGTTCTTTCCTGGAGTCTCCGCACCCCTGCTCTGTTAAAACTAACTGGTGCAGCAAACCCTCAGCCTTTTTAATTCCCCTTTTCACCTTTAAAGGAAACAAGAGGCCCTTTCCTATTCCTTTCAAACAAGGAGAAACAAAAGGAAAGAAAGTAGCAAATGGATCAAGGTTTTTTTTTTGCCAGTCCTCAACCTGCTTATAATAGTTGCAAAGCCAGCTCCTCCAATCTGTTTTCACATGCTCCATCTTGCCACATTGCAAAACCTAACACTGTGACTGTTTTCTTTTAGGCTTGCAATACTCTCCCAAACTTGTCTCTAATCCAGGGCTTTGTAAGAGCTCATCAATTCATTCTGTAAAGTCTGCAAAAAATAATTAATATTAAAAGCAAGTATAAGATATAGAGACACTGTCAGAATAATTATGGATCTCATCTTTAATACAAATTTATTTCCCATTTTCCAGAAACAACCAATACCTCCTGCTGATTCATCATGTTGCATATGCAGCCGTGGAAAAGCGAACCATAACTGGACAAGAGTCCTCAAGGGAAATTCACATTTCCAGTCATCCCTTAGTGCTCAGAAATCAGCCTGCTTCTCCTCCTTCCTTCCCTCAACTCGCTTCTCTTGCATCCTCTGCAAGATGAATATTACATCACAGGTCACGTCCAAAACGATTTAAAACAACAACAAAAAAAGAAACTCCACAAAGGCAGGGTTGCTAAATCACTGGCAGAGGACAAGTCTGACTATGTCTTTGCATCTGACCTAAGTCACATTTCTGTGAAACGGATGCTGTGCTGGATTTATGTTGCTGGTAAAAGGACAAACAACATCAACTCCAGTGCAGCACTGGAGCGGCACGGACACCCTAGGTACGTCTCAGTTAAGTCTGGCCACAGTTACCCCTTCCTAGTCAAATCAACAGTGAAATCTACATCAGGTCCAAACATTTTTCAAAATTTGGCTATTAACCCTAAGCACAAATGAAGTAGAAGCAGGCAGCTATGGACTCCTCCACCCAACTTTAAAATTTATTTTCTTTTTGTTTGCAAGCAGTTGACTAATCTCCTCCTGTACTGCAGTTCTGCATCCTCCAGGCCATTTTTCATCCTCACTGTGTCATAAAGAAGCTATATTAAAATAGATATATCAATGTGCAGATAAAAAGTTCTATAAATGCAGTCCAACTAGAACAGCTAATGATTCAAATGCATAAAAAAATACTTTGGATGGATGTATGGGTTATTTTATTAAAAAAAGCAGTGTAAAAAATAAGCATTCATAGTTTTTGTTAAAGATGCACAAGTTCTTTAAAACTGAAGAACTGTAGATGACTGCATCTATGCCCATTTCATGCAATGATTATTAGAGACTCACAAATTCTAACTTCTAACATTAACTTCTAGGCTGATTACTTCATAAATTCTCACCACAGCATTGTAAATGCCAGCAGTACTAAAATGTAAAATATTCACTATTATCTTGAAAATAACTGTCTGTTAAAATATTCCTTCCTTCTTACACGGAGCCATTGAAATGTAGCACAGCTCTCTTAACAGGCATTCAGACGTTACAAAAACAGATTCTAAAAATCAAAGTGATGACCTTCTTGACTAAATTATTAGACTTGGAAAAGCTCTAGAAAAAAAATAATCTATTCTTCTTATAATTACTGAGGAATTTAGAGGGAGGAAAAGGGAAGGGAAGAAAAAAAAAAGTACGCAATTAGAAACTAACTGTATAAATAGCAAATGCCCTAACTCAAAATCTACTTGTGGAGTTTAAAAGTATATCCACCGGGACAAACAGCACAAAACAGAATAAGGCAACTGGAATAGAACAACTAACACTTTGAGAGAAAATACACACACATAAAACCCAACACCAGTGCATAATAACGCTATCGAGGTAAACCCTCCTTCATCTGATGACACTCTAAACCAGAGAACCTGTTAAGTGGAAAAAAAAAGCGACAAACTGTGATATTCATAACATTTTGCATACTTCCAAGCTCTTTTATGTTTCCCCCCACCAAGAAGTACTCGATCCATGCTGAAACGCAGAAGGAAGGTACCTGCAGTAGCACTCATATTTAGTAGCCAAGAATGGCTACTTGCCCCTTTCAAAGTGATGCTGCCCCAAAGGCCATGAAAACCATCACATATAGAGAGCTCTTTGCATTAAGTGACTTAATTGTCAAGAGAAGTATTGAGCTAGGGAGGCTGTGGCACCTCCAAGAGGTCCAACTGGACCAAGTGCAGGAAGATCTCTATATACTCATGGGCCTCCCTTGAATTCCTTCCATTAGGGAGGAATATGCAAAGAAAATTAAGTTAGGGTCTGCTCTCACAAACACCTTTTGCTTTATTTTATACCTGTATGTCCTGACCAAAACTTCAATAAAATTATAGATCAACGGGCTGGCAGAACAGTTAAGAACCATCTTAAAGCCTCATTTTCTTTTTTCCCCACAAAATACCCACTTCCCTATTGCCTATTCTTTGCAGCATGTTATTTCAAAGATGTTACAGATTTTTTTTCCAAAACACGATCATCCCAAAATACAAAGTAACTAATTTAATTAGCTTTCCTCCAATTAACTCTTCTAGCCATTCCCTGCCCTCTTTCCCCCCCTTACTCAAACTGAATATCAAGCTGGATCAATTCAGGATACAGACCGAACTACTTCATTTCAGTTCCAGAACTTTTCCAAATGCATTGCAAAAATTGCAGTAAAAGCACCAAAATACCCTACTTTTAATAAACCACTTTTTGGCAAAGCAGATCAGATGAGCTCAAGGTTTCTCCAATGTCACGCAACAAAACTGCTCCAGTACCATCCTGCATAAGAGTCATCCGATTCTCACTTGTGCCTGCCAGGACTTAGCTAATGGCTATTTCCAGGCTTTGGCTTCCCACTGCTGTACCCAGCTGTGCTGAACTACTCTTGTCCTTATGCTGTCTTTGAGCGAGAGCCAACTAATCTTGGTCAGATGTACCTGGCAAGCCTAAATCACAACTCTTTTTTTAACCTCAAAATCCCAAACTAGAAACACAACACAATTCCGGCTTTATCAGAACATGTACACCAAGCGGGGAAAAAGGAGGAGAGGAGTCACATGTCTACAAAAATGTACTGAAACATATAATATTACTTGTGGCTTTGCACCGGAAAAGTGCATTTATGACCTAGGAATCATCTACCAAAGGCAAAGGAATTAACTAGGTTTCATTTAAGAATGGGACAGATTAGCGATTATAGATCAAGTGACATTATGACATTCATTACGTCATATAATCTGTCATCCATACTATTTGCTTGTAGAAGAGTTTTTCAGCTATTCCACTGCTAGCCTCCAAGATAAGATTAAAATCTTCAAATTCTTTTACACAACTATTTGAAAAAGAGACATTTTTTTCCAAGTGAGAACAGTCCCCTGATTTTATTTTCCCCTAACTTTAACTATACAAATAATATTATTAAACCAAAGAACATCAATGAATACCAGTGGTAAAAGAAAGTAGCTGGAAGAAATTTAAAAAGTCATCACTATGTGCCTATATATTTTACTCAAATTCTATTAAGCAATTTATAAATAGGCAAAACGCCAACTGAACAGAAGGACTCAATCCAGGCAACTAATGCTCAGACCATTTGTGACCATTATGTCCAGTTGTTAAGAGGAGCTGTCATCTCAGGTTATATGTCAGTAGAAAAAAGAAAATACATCGCCAAGCTAGCTGCCTTTTAAATTTAATATATATAAAAAAGTGAACAGTGTGTATCATTCTGTAAGATAACAATATTACTTAAACCTTGTGCAAAATGCTTATATATGCTATCAAAAAAATGTGTGGTCACTAACATTTTTCTTTTAATAGGTTTTGAGTCTGCAGAAATACTATGCTTAATTCTATAACAATAAATCTCCTAAAGTACTAGAGCATCCAAATTCTAACAGTTGTTGTAGCATTTTGTACAGATCTCAATATTTTGTTACAGTAGAAAAGGACAATGATGTCCTAAAAGTTGGTTTAGTATACATTTAATGATCTGATACATTTAATGATCCTTCTGAGAGGAAGGGAGAAGGGAAATGAAATTGGAGAAAAAAAAAAAAAAAAAAAAAAACCCACATTATAAGAGGCAAACGAGTTTATAGGTAACATTAACTCCTTTGGTCATGTGAGAATCTCCATTCATACAAGAAGTCTTGGCCATGTCTGATAGGCTTGTGATTTAACTGGCCATGAAAGGAATGAAAGAAAGAGCAAGTCCAAACAAAATATTCAAAAAACCTGAAGCTAAGATTTGTCTTAACTGCTTCTAAAATTTCTTCCTGAAGTCAGATGAAAAGTATTAAGGATTTTAATTATTTCTGAACAGCTTTAATAAATAATATGTCTTATTTTTCTGTCTTTTGGGGATTTGTACAAATCTAAATTTATAGTTATTACTAAATTTAATAAGGTCATAAAACTTTATACAGTTTCATATAAATTTGAGAGTGCTAAAAATCAAAAGGTTTTGTTTGTGAACTTAAAGAGAAATAAAAAGGATAAATTAAAGGTGCAATCATAGAACATAAAAACTCATAAAATAGACATCAGACAATTAACCCCCTCTACCCACGTAGACTGCACCCTGTACGTTGCACCTATTAAAATCTGCTAGACTATTTTCATGACCTGATATTCACAGACAAATGCTGATCTGATGGAGGTTTGCATGTGTGGGTGACAGGACAGACATTTTAGGACGGGTCCTCATTCTGCCTTCAAATATTCAAGAGTAACTTGCACTTTTCATTGCCAGCCCAGTTTCAAGTGCTCACACGAGTGCTGTCTCTGCTGATTTTAACAAGGAGTGGGACAATTAATAAATTGACTTAAAAACTTTAGGTGCTTAGCTAAATAAAACATGAATCTCCTATACTTTTATTCTCCCCTGAAAAACATCTACTTCTGAGAAATTTGATTAGCAGAACAACAACTACAATAGCAGATTAATCTGCATTAGTGGTTTCATGCACATACAGATGGGTACATCTGAATGTCCCATTTATGATGTTTTGATTCACACCATGGAGAAGCCTTGGAGCACTGATGAAATCAGAAGTACTCATAGACTCGCCTAATGCACTCCCAACCACAAATGGACTTGGCTTCAGAACTACAGCATCCCTTTGAACTAAAGCAAAACATAAACGCAGATAGAAATATTCTTATAGAATATAAGCCAGGACGCAACAGATGATCCAGGCTTAACAAATTAGCATTTGTCAGCTGCCCCCATTCTCGCCCTTAACTATAAGCAATGTAAGGTGATTCCAATTAGCTTAGCCTAGAAAAAAGCCAAGCTAAATCAATTTACTCTTCATCTCTCAGGCTAAGAGCATACTCAGATAACACGTACATACATTTTAAAGCAAAGTTAATGTGATCATTCTTACATCCCCATGATTAACTTAAACATTCTCCAATTACTGTCATAATACGCACAAGTAGCTCTCTTCCCATATGACTTCCACTCATTGGCCTTCATCATTAAAGGTATGTGAAGACAGATAAGAATTACAGCAATTTTCAGGCTACTCAACAGGTCGAAGACATGTAAAGTTTCTGAATATCTCTCTACTTTTTTTCCTAATATGTTCTGTATATTCTGACATCTCAAAAGACAGAAATAACTGGTTCAGTCCCCACTGTCTATAAGGCAGAATATATAACAACCCATGTACAGTTAAAGTTTTTTATTGAAACAATATACAATACTATTTTAAAAATATGCCGCTTACAATATGTTGTTATGAACACTTAAAAATGAGTGAGGTATATGCTTTGCTTCAGGGAGCACGAGATGGGAACTACCGATATGCTTCTTGATCTCACTGCGCAAGACTTAACAAGTCTGATGATAAACATAAATGTTTGCAAGACTCAAACATATGCTTTGCAGTCAGATATTTATACAAATTCACATACGAATTTACTATGGGATTCACTTTATGTAACACTGACATGCAGGCAACATTAGAAGAAACAGAAAAAGCTACAAAATGCATTAGGAAGTTAAATGTAACAATGAAAACTACTAGTTAAAGTAAGCATCATGTTCATTACATGGGCAGGAATCTTTTCAAAAGGAAAATCCCAATGTTGTTTTCACGTAAAGACGTTTAAAAGAACCTACATTCCCACCTGCCTGACAACTGAAATATATCAAACTATGATTGTACACACCTTGATATGAAGTCTTTTTTTTCCCTTTTTTTTTTGTTTCTTTGTTTTAAACAGCATCTGACACCTTTAAAAGTTCAACATATTTTAGTGTAGACAGTATTTTCAGGTTGAAAACAAATCTAAGTATAAAATTATCAGGAGTTGGTTTTCCTGTCTAGACACATTAACACTCAATATGTTTCTCCATATCTTTCCAAACCTAGATGTCTAAGCAATATTAAAATTTCACTACACATTTTGAAGTACCTTTTATACTTCACGTAGATCATAATTACAACAAAAAGAATAATTTGCAACACAATTGCATATGCATATCTAAGCAAAATTACATTGAAGATCTGTTTACTTCATACT